>JAEOAE010004396.1:0-15057 GCA_036365155.1 Meriones psammophilus
CCATACATTTCAATATATTGCTTTTCAGTTTTTCCCGTATTCCTAATTTAGAAACACATGTGATTTAGTTTACAAAGTAGTGCTGAAAAAACCCAGCGTCACCAAAAGTTAGAAGCAGCTAATAGTTAATGTCATTTTGTACAGCACTGTTTTGAGAAACTCTGAAGGATACCACTGTTTTGAGAAACTCTGTGGGCTAGGGAGGGAACTAGCTGAAGAGATCCAGCTGCTGAGGATATCTGCGGTCAGGCTGCCCCAGTTGAGCAAAAAATCAATTTGTGCTGACCACCATATGAGGAAGTTTGTGAGACTGTTCAGCTGAATAAGGGGCCCTAAGACAAATAGTAGAGACTGTTCAGCTGAGGATAGGAGCCCTAAGACAAACAACGGTGGCAGTCCCAAGATTGAGCCATCATGACCTTTCCGACCACCCAGTTCTGATATCATGATGTCCCTGCCAAACTCTGACTCAAGTTGTGGTCTCATTTAAATGTGCCAATCAGCTCCCTGTAACTATGCCTCATAGCTTCTGTACCTCGCTTTTGCTCTGAGGACCCTATAAAAAGCCCAGCTTTTCCCTCAGGGGCGCACAAGTCTTCGAGAGACTTTGCCGCCCCCAGGTACCTATGTATCAAAAATAAAGCCTCTTGCTGTTTGCAGCCAAACATCTGGTCGTTGATCCTTGGGAGGGGGTCTCTGATGCAAGACACCCAGGGGGAGTCTTTCATTTGGAGGACCCAGCGAGATCTCAGACCCCAGCCCAGGGACCACCAACCCAGCGTCGGGAGGTAAGACCGGCTTTTTGTTCTAATGAGTCTTGTGTATCGTGGTGTTAAGCAGTCTGTTTGTGTGTGTCTGCTTCCAGGGTTTTGAGTCCCCCTGTGGTCTGAGGCTTGGCCCAAGTCATCTGTATTGTGGAAAGTGAAAGGAGTTGTGAATCGGACTTTCTTTCAGTGGCTCCTGGGAGAGGTCTCAGGAGTGTTCTGTAGGGAGCTGTTTTTCACGGTTCCCATCTGTGTGGGGAGAGCCCATTTCGGCTCTGCGTCTGTCTAAGCTTTGCGTGGCGACTCGGACTTCTCGGGGCCGCGCCCTGTTAAAAGCCTCGTGTTTTCCTCTGGGAAACGGAGGAACTGGACCTCCGACACAGTCTCCATCTGAATTTTTGCTTTTCAGTTTTTTGTGTCTTATCTCGTGCCGTGCGGCTTGTATTTGTGTTCTGTCTGTCTCGTCTTTTATAGTGTGATAAGTGTTTTTATGTATTTGAAAAAATGGGACAAACTGTCACTACTCCCAAAAGTTTAACTTTACAGCAAAAAGAGCACGGGGGAGGAGAGGCCCAGCCAGGAAAGCAGGTTCAGGACCTGCGGGGAGGGTAAGCTACAGTAGAGCTCACAAGGGCCAAGGGGTCAGGCAAGGCTCATGGGCTTGCTGGATGAGATCCTTAGACATGGCTAGGCGGGGTTGGCACTGTAGCTGCTCCATGATAGGAGCTGCTCTGGCTGCTGAGAGTGAGGAAAAACTCCCTCCCTTGCCTTCATGCCACCTTAGCAGGAAAGTAAGCAGCAAAGCTCACCACTCTCTCTTGTTCCTCTCTTCCCTCCTCCCACCTAGGGGGCTTGCAACTTACAGATCAAACAGTAATTTAGAAAAAAAAAAAAAAACTGTACTTACTGTAATGTTTAGAATTGCAGCTGAGTCTGTCTGTTTAAATATATGGCCATTATCCAATTGTTTTTTCAACTGGTCTTAAATGGTTGATATGATAAAAAAAATAATTGGGTATGTTTTAAAGGTTAAATTCAAATTCTTATTTTAAACACATATATGTGTCTACGTGTTTGTAGGGTCTATAAATGCATATGTTTAAATAACAACAATGTAAATTGCCACATGGTGTGGCTCAGGAAAAAAAAACAAAGATTGCAAAATCTCTGAGTCAAAATGATTTTATTTCCTTTTAGGATAAGAAGAAAAGTCTTATTCTAAGTTGATATTAGTTCTGAAGATTAGGTTGTTTTCACTGATAAACTTTGGTCTTAAAATCTAGTTTCAACTTTTAAAATTATGGTTCCCAGGAAAATTTGGCCAGCTGGTGGATGTTAATTCTCATTTCCTTCTAGGTTAAAAGGATAACTTATTTTAATTGGTTAATTGGTATTGGTTTTAAAAAATTAAATTGCTTACACTGGTAAATTCTGGTTTTAAAATCTGGTTTTGAAATGTTTAAGGCTGTAAAATGTTTAAAGTTTATCAGGCATTTGGGTATGACAATGATCTTGGGTATTTATTTAATTTTACTAAATAAAACCCTGCCGTATTGTTTGTGCTAACTGAAAAAATTGCAGTTTTAAAGTGTATCTTGTGGAGAGCTGTTTGTTTGTTAAGCTGATTTGTGATCATCTTATCCGCTACAGAAAAATTATTTAAAAAATGGCAGTTTCAAAACTCCTCTTTATAGTAATGTATAGAAAACAAATTGTCACGTAGACTCTGGGCTTCTGCAGGATTATGTCAAAATGGAAAGGATTTTTAGTGAGAGTTTTTATGTTGTCTGAAAAGCAAAAAAAGAAAGCAAGAAAGTAAGCATGTCTGGATTAAGCCAGAAAAGAAAGCTAGGAACCTGAAGGTATATAGAATGTTGCAGAAGGTTAGTGGATGTGTTATAAAAAGCCAGAGAGCTAGCTGATAGGTTTGGTATGGCTAAAGTAATTCTTCTAAAGCTTGTTTGATCACTGGGAACTTTTTTGGTTGTGGGGATTATGGATGCTCCACAGTGTTTGCTGTATCATCAACAGCACCTAATGGCTATTTTGGTATTGTCAGTCATAGCCTGTGCTAACACATGGCTAGCTGCCATGATGGTTCAGGGATAGAAGCACACATAAAGCTGTAGTTTTGCTGCCATATTTGTTTAGGACTTCCAGCTGAGTTCAGTTACATGGCCAGCCGCCATACTGGTTCAGAGATAAAGAGGGTAAAACTATGAGTTTGCCACCATTTTGTTCAGGTATCTCAGTTATGTATAGTCATATCAAGTATTAAGTACAAAAGCTTTTACTGTTTAATTTTAATGCAAGTGGTAGGAGTAGCAAGATTTGCTAGCCTTTCTATGAACTGTATCAGATTAAAGGTTTGCTTTGATTTTAGTTCAGAAAGAGCAGATTTAAAGTCATGCTAAATACTGCAGTTGAGCCTTACCTAGTTTCCTTGTTCAAGTTTTTTTAAGGTTAAGCCTAGGATGGGTAACTATAAAAGTTTGCCTATTTGTCTTAAAATATATAGTTCTAAAACATGCATCTCAGAAATATGCTAGAACTAGATTAAATAGCATTCTGTTTTATAGGACACAGTTTAAAACAGATGATAAAAAAACAAAAGTAACTCAGATATGCTGGCCCTCAAGCTTATCAGAGATCTGATGAATATGGCATTTTAACATATGTAAGTTTATTGTGGCAGAAAGTCCCAAAATCTGGCAGTAGCTCCCCCAAGGTCTCCGAAGATTTGGACAACGACAGATGACTGCAACTCTGGATTGTGGTATGCTAACCACTGGGCAATACTGCCCCAACTGGCCCCTGCTAGGGCCCAGCCTAAACTGTGGACAAAGCCGGGGACACCTGAAGAGCCATTGTCTCACATTGTGAGAGGCAAAGGTGAGTCAATCTCTCCTGTTCCTCTTTCCACAGCAGCAGTTTCTCATCCTCTATGCCTGATGGCTGGACTGCCTCTGCTCAAAAAGCCAGGAGAACATAGGAGCCAGGGACACTGCCTAGGTAATGGACTAACTAGTCATCTCTGTCATTTTGATTGGTACTTAGCTCATAATTTATCCTTCTCAGGTCTCTAATCACATTGACAGCTAGGCTAAAAGGCTAGGCTTAGTTAACAGTAACTTGGCAGTTAAGGAAGTAGACAGTTAGGTTTACTATCAGCTCATTGGACAGTTCATTAGTTAGTTAAAACTACTGGGTACTATATATTTTGTATAAAAAAAAAAGCCAAACAAAACAGGTTTGCCCTGCTCACAGGCTTTACATCAGTTGCCAATGTCTTATATTAATAGTTAAATAAAAAATATAAGGTTTATATAGGGTCTGAGGATATAGGAGTTCAGGTTATAAAAATCTAAAAAAATGTTGGTCTACATACTGATCAAAGTATCAATTTAATGGACGTCAGGTTAACACTTAAGTAAAAAAAAAAAAAAAGTACAAGCAGTTTCTCATGCAGGCAATCTTACTTAGCCAAAATATAGGAGGAGGTTTACTCAAGGTTGCACAGAGCCTGCTGTCTGGTTACTATGGTTGCCATGGGTTTTGTAAGGGTCAGAGCAGTCCCACTGTAAGACCACCAAGGTCAGTCTGTGAGAGACTGGACTTTGAAAAATAACCATGAAGCTGAGTTCCGCTGCTCAGATGCCGTTAACTCCATAAAGGCTGCCCATGGACACACTTAAGTTGTTTATAAAGATATATAAAAAAAAAAAAAAAAAAAAAAAAAAAACAGCTGACTGGTACCAATTCTGTTGGATATAGTTTTTTATCTGTTACTCTCAAAATGTTGCTGTATTAGATTTGCTTAAATGTTATTTTCTGATGCCAAAAATTTATATGAGTTTATAAAAATCAAGGTCATAAGACCTAGATCTGGCATAGCTCAAATGGATCCCAGAAGAGTTTTCCCTGGTGTTGGGATTTCTCACTTTTTCCATTTAACAGACAAATCTTAACTTCTGTGTCTAGTCTGAATTTGTCTCCAGCAGATTTTAACCTTTTGACTCTGTTCGGCATCAGCTGTGGACTGCAAGCTGAGATCTGGACTTCCTGGAAACTGACATGATTGCTCCCTGCCTCTTGGTGGATCAATGAACCAGATGCTTGGGACTCCCTTTGCCCAGCCTTTGACTGGCATTTCAGCCTTCCTAGCCCCTGATGCCTACGGTCAATGGTCAGATCAGCTCAGAAGAGCGGAACTAGCCCAAATCCCCCTAGCAGGCTGAAATGCTAAGTCAAAGGGGCTCCTGGCATTAGCTATTATCTTGGGCATCTGCTTGGCTGAAATGGACAGTAATATTGCAGCAACTGGGCTAAAAGCCTAGAGACCCTGTAATAGTTCTCCTTGGCCAAAGGAAGACTCAGACAGAGACAGCAGTTCTTTGAGTCAGGACAAAGCTGGTGCGAGAGTTGGTTCAATAAAGCCACTGGCTCTCTGTCATACAAGCGTTGGTGTTAACCCAGCAGTATCATCAGTTTAAACAGCAGGAGACAGAAATTAACTCTCCTAGGCCCTAGAATGAAAGATTCCATTCTAAGTTAGAAGAAAAGGGGGAATGAAAGACCCCCGCCTCACCAAAAGATAGAAGCAGCTAATAGTTAATGTCATTTTGTACAGCACTGTTTTGAAACTCTGAAGGATACCACTGTTTTGAAAAACTCTGTGGGCTAGGGAGGAACTAGCTGAAGTGACCAAGCTGCTGGGGATATCTGCGGTCAGGCTGCTTTAATTAAGCCAAAACTCAATTTCTGCTGACCACGCATATGAGAAGTTTGTGAGACTGTTCCAGCTGAGATAGGGGCCCTAAGACAAATAGTGAGACTGTTCCAGCTGAGATAGGGCCCAAGACAAACAACAGGTGGCGGTCCCAAGATTGAGAGCCATCATGACCTTTCCGACCCCAGTTCCTGATATCATGATGTCCCTGCAAACTCTGACTCAAGTTGTGGTCTCATTTAAATGTACCAATCAGCTCCCTGTAACTCTGCTTCTAAACTTCTGTACCTGCGCTTTTGCTCTGAGACCCTATAAAAAGCCCAGCTTTCCACTCAGGGGCGCTGCAAGTCTTCGAGAGACTTTGTCGCCCCAGGTACCCATGTATCAAAAATAAAGCCTCTTGCTGTTTGCAGCGAACATCTAGTCTCGTTGATCCTTGGGAGGGTCTCCCTGACATAAGACACCCATAAAGGATTCTTTCAGTGCCTTGCATTTCTGTTCTTCTGTTGGAAACTTGTTTCTGTGCTGTACAGTGTGATATATCACTTTTCAGTTTTCCTGTTATATTAAATGAACAGGCGACACGTTTGTGAATTAGGTTACAAAGTTCTGCTGCGTTTCTTTTCTTTCGATGGAAACTTGTTCCTATGCTGTACAGTTCGATATATCACTTTTCTGTTTTCCTGTTATAATAATTGAACAGGTGACACGTATGTGAATTAGTTTATAAAGTTGTGCTTTGCGTTTCTGTTCTTTTCGATGAAAATTTGTTTATTTGCCTAAATTTTAATATATTGCTTTTCAGTTTTCCTGTATTCCTAATTGGTGAGCTAAACACATGTGATTCCATTTACAAGTAGTGCTTTGCTTTTCTGTTCTTTTCGTTGAAACTTGTTCCTGTGCAGTACAGTGCGATATATCACTTTTCAGTTTTCCTGTATTCCTAATTGATCAAGTGGCACACATGTGATTTAGTTTACAAAGTAGTGCTTTGCATTTATGTTCTTTTCGTTGGAAACTTGTTAATGTTAGAAACAAGTTAGGGTTACAGTTAGGGTTAGGGTTAGGGTAGGGTTAGGGTTAGGGTTAGGGTTAGGGTTAGGGTTAGGGTTAGGGGTTAGGGTTAGGGTTAGGGTTAGGGTTAGGGTATTAGGGTTAGGGTTCGGGTTATATCACTTTTCAGTTTTCCTGTTATAATAAATGAACAGGCGACACAAATGTGAATTAGTTTACAAAGTTGTGCTTTGCATTTCTGTTCTTTCAATGAAAACTTGTTTCTTTGCTGTACATTTCTATATATTGCTCTTCAGTTTTCCTGTATTCCTAATTGAGCGAGCAACACACATTTGATTTAGTTTACAAAGTAGTGCTTTGCATTTCTGTTCTTCTGTTGGAAACTTGTTTCTGTGCTGTACAGTGTGATGTATCACTTTTCATTTTCCCTGTTATAATAATTGAATGGACGACACGTATGTGAATTAATTTACAAAGTTGTGCTTTGCATTTCTGTTCTTTCCATGGAAACTTCTTTCTGTGCCTTACAGTGCGAGGTAACACTTTTCAGTTTTCCTGTATTCCTAATTGAGCGAGCGACACACATGTGAATCCGTTTAAAGGTAGTTTGTTTTTCTGTACTTTAGTTCGAAACTTGTTCCTGTGCTGTACAGTGCGTTATATCACTTTTCAGGTTTCCTGTATTCCTAATTGAGCGAGTAGCACACATGTGATTTACTTTACAAAGTAGTGCTTTGCATTTATGTTCTTTCGTTTGAAACTTGTTCCTGTTAGGAACAAGTTAGGAGTTAGGAGTTAGGGTTGGGGTTAGGGTTAGGGTTAGGGTTAAGTTAGGGTTAGGGTTCGGGTTAGGGTTAGGGGTTAAGGTTAGGGTTAGTGTTAGGTTTAGGGGCTTAGGGTTAGGGTTAGATTTTGATCACTTTTCAGTTTTCCTGTTATAATAATTGAACAGGCAACAGGAATGAGAATTAGTTTACAAAGTTTTGCTTTGTATTTCTGTTCTTTTGATGAAAATTTGTTTCTTTGCCGTACATTTCGATATATCGCATTTCAGTTTTCCTATATTCCTAATTAAGCAAGTGACATACAAGTGATTTAGTTTACAAAGTAGTGCTTTCTCTTTCTGTTCTTCTGATGGAAATTTCTTCCTGTGCTATACAGTGTGATATATCACTTTTCAGTTTTCCTGTTATAATAATTGAATGGGCGATACGTATGTGAATTAGTTTACAAAGTTGTGCTTTGCGTTTCTGTTCTTTCGATTGAAACTTGTTCCTGTGCCGTACAGTGCAAGGTAACACTTTTCAGTTTTCCTGGATACCTAACTGAGCGAGCGACACACATGTGATTCCGTTTAAAAGTAGTGCTTTGTTTTTCTGTTCTTTCCTTTGAAACTTGTTCCTGTGCTGTACAGTGCGTTATATCACTTTTCATTTTCCTGTTTTCCTAATTGGTAAGTGGCACACATGTGATTTAGTTTACAAAGTAGTGCTTTGCGTTTATGTTCTTTCGGTGGAAACTTGTTCCTGTTAGGAACAAGTTAGGTGTAGGGTTAGGAGTTAGGCTTAGGGTTTGGGAACTGTTAGGGTTTGCAGTTAGGGTTAGGGTTAGTGTTAGGGTTAGGGTTTAGGGTTAGGGTTAGTTTTAGGGTTAGGGTCTTACGATTAGGGTTAGGGTTATATCGCTTTTCAATTTTCCTGTAGTCGTAATTGAGCGAGTGGCACACATGTGATTTAGTTTACAAAGTAGTAGTTTGTGTTTATTTTCTTTTGTTGGAAAATTTTGCATGTGTAACAAGTTAAGGTTAGGGTTAGGCTTAGGCTTAGGGTTAGGGTAGGGTTAGGTTAGGGTTAGGTTTAGGGATAGTGTTAGGGTTAGGGGTTAGGGTTAGGGTTAGTTTTAGGGGCTTATGATTAGGGTTAGGGTTATAACACTTTTCAGTTTTCCTGTTATAATAATTGAACAGGCAACACGAATGTGAATTAGCTTACAAAGTTGTGCTTTGCGTTTCTCTTCTTTCGATGAAAACTTGTTTGTTTGCCTTACATTTCGATATATTGCTTTTCAGATTTCCTGTATTCCTAAAAGAGCCAGTGATACACATGTGATTCCGTTTAAAAGTATTGCTTTGCTTTCCTGTTCTTTCATTCGAAACTTGTTCCTTTGCTGTACAATCACGATATATCACTTTTCAGTTTCCTCTATTCCTAATTTTTTGGTGGCACACATGTGATTTAGTTTAAAAAGTAGTGCTTTGCGTTTCTGTTCTTCTGTTGGAAACTTGTTTCTGTGCTGTACAGTGTGATATATCATTTTGCTGTTTTCTTGTTATAATAATGGAGCAGGCGACACGTATGTGAATTAGTTTACAAAGTTGTGCTTTGCGTTTCTGTTCTTTTCGATTGAAACTTGTTTTGTGTGCTGTACAGTGTGAGATAACACTTTTCCGTTTTTCTCTATTCCTAATTGAGCAAGGGAAACACATGTGATTCCGTTTAAAAGTAGTGCTTTGCTTTTCTGTTCTTCTGTTGGAAAGTTTTTTCTGGGCTGTACAGTGTGATATATCACTTTTCAGTTTTTCTGTATTCCTAACTGAGCAAGTGGCACACATGTGATTTAGTTTAAAAAGTAGTGCTTTGTGTTTATGTTCTTACGTTGGAAACTTGTTACTAGGAACAAGTTAGGGTTAGTGTTAGGGTTAGGGTTAGGGTTAGAGTTAGGGTTACGTTTAGGGTAGGGTTAGGGTAAGGGTTGGGGTTAGCGTTAGGTGTTAGGGTTAGGGTTTGGGTTAGGGTTAGGGTTAGGGATTAAGGGCTTATGGTTATGGTTAGGGTTATATCACATTTCAGTTTTCCTGTTATACTAAATGAACAGGCAACATGAATGTGAATTAGTTTAAAGTTGTGCTTTGTTTTCTATTCTTTCGATGAAAACATGTTTCTTTGCTGTACATTTCGAAATATCGCTTTTCAGTATCCCTGTATTCCTAATTGAGCGAGCAACAAACCTGTGATTTAGTTTACAAAGTAGTGCTTTGCGTTTCTCTTCTTCTGTTGGAAACTTGTTTCTGTGCTTTACAGTGTGATATATCACTTTTCAGTTTTCCTGTTATATTAATTGAACAGGCAACATGTTATATGAATTAGTTTACAAAGTTTTGCTTTGCGTTTCTCTTCTTTCGATGGAAACATGTTCCTGTGCTGTACAGTTGGATATATCATTTTTCAGTTTTTCTGTTATAATGATTGAACAGGCGACACGAATGTGAATTAGTTTACAAAGTTGTGCTTTGCGTTTCTGTTCTTTCGATGAAAACTTGTTTCTTTGTGTACATTTCGATATATAGCTTTTCAGTTTTCTCGTATTCCTAATTGAGCGAGCGACACACATGTGATTTAGTTTACAAAGTAGTGCTTTGCGTTTCTGTTCTTTCAATGGAAACTTGTTCCTGGGCTGTACAGTTGGATATATCATTTTTCAGTTTTCCTGTTTTAATAAATGAACGGGCAACATGTATTTGAATTAGTTTACAAAGTTGTGCTTTGCGTTTCTGTTCTTTCAATGGAAACTTGTTCCTGTGCTGTACAGTTGGTTATATCATCTTTCAGTTTTCCTATTATAATATTAGAACAGGCGACACGAATGTGAATTAGTTTACAAATTTGTGCTTTGCGTTTCTCTTCTTTCGATGAAAACTTGTTTCTTTGCCGTAAATTTCAATATAACGCTTTTCAGTTTTCCTGTATTCCTAATTGAGCGAGCAACACACATGTGATTTAGTTTACAAAGTAGTGCTTTGCGTTTATGTTCTTTCCTTGAAACTTGTTCCTGGTAGGAAAAGTTAGGGTTAGGGTTTGGTTTAGGGTTAGGGGCTTAGGGTTAGGGTTAGGGTTAAGGTTAGGGTTTTGGTTAGGTTTAGTGTTAGGGGCTTAGGGTTAGGGTTGGGGTTATATCACTTTTCTGTTTTCCTGTTATAATAAATGAACTGGCGAGACGATTGTGAATTAGTTTACAAAGTTGTGCTTTGCGTTTCAGTTCTTTGATGAAAACTTGTTTCTTTGCCATACATTTGATTTATAAACTTTTCAGTTTCCTGTATTCTTAATTGAGTGAGCAACTCATATTTGATTTATTTTACAAATTACTGCTTTGCATTTATGTTCTTTCCTTGGAAACTTGTTCCTGGTAGGAAAAAGTTAGGGTTAGGGTTAGAGTTAGGGTTTGGGTTAGGGTTAGGGTTAGGGTAGGGTTAGTTTTAGGGTTAGGTTTAGGGTTAGGGTTAAGGGCTTAGCGTTAGGGTTAGGGTTATATCACTTTTCAGTTTTCCTGTTATAATAATTGAACAGGCGACAGAAATGTGAATTAGTTTACAACGTTGTGCTTTGAGTTTCTGTTCTTTTGATGAAAACTTATTTCTTTGCCTTACATTTCTATATATAGCTTTTCAGTTTTCCGGTATTCCTAATTGAGCAAGTGGCACACATGTGATGTACTTTACAAAGTAGTGCTTTGCGTTTATTTTCTTTCTTTGGAATCTTGTTCCTGTTAGGAACAAGTTAGGATTAGGGTTAGGGTTAGGGTTAGAGTTAGGGGCTTAGGGTGAGGATTAGTGTTATATCACTTTTCAGTTTTCCTATTATAATAATTGAACAGGCGACACGAATGTAAATTAGTTTACAAAGTTGTTCTTTGCATTTCTGTTCTTTCGATGAAAACTTGTTTCTTTGTCGTACATTTCGATTTATTGCTTTTAAGTTTCCCTGTATTCCTAATTCAGTGAGCGACACACATGTGATTTACTTTACAAAGTAGTGCATTGCGTTTCTGATCTTCTGTTGGAAACTTGTTCCTGTGCTGTACAGTGTGTTATATCTCTTTTCAGTTTTCCTGTATTCCTAATTGAGCGAGTGGCACACATGCAATTTAGTTTAAAAGTAGTGCTTTTCATTTCTGTTCTTTCGTTGAAAACTTGTTCCTGTTATGAACAAGATAGGCTTAGGATTCCGGTTAGGGTTAGGGTTAGGGTTAGGTTTAGGGTAAGGGGCTTAGGGTTAGGGATAGGGTTATATCACTTTTCAGTTTTCCTGTTATAATAATTGAACAGGCGACACGAATGTGAATTTGTTTACAAGTTGTGCTTTGCGTTTCTGTTCTTTCATTGAAAACTTGTTTCTTTGCCATACATTTCGATATATCGATTTTCAGTTTTTCTGCATTACTAATTGAGCGAGCGACACACATGTGATTTAGGTTACAAAGTACTGCTTTGCGTTTCTGTTCTTCTGTTGGAAACTTGATTCTGTGCTGTACAGTTTGATATATCAATTTTCAGTTTTCCTGTTATAATAATTGAAAGGGAGACACGTATGTAAATTAGTTTACAAAGTTGTGCATTGCGTTTCTGTTCTTTCGATGGAAATTTCTTTCTGTGCCATAAAGTGCAAGATAACACTTTTCAGTTTTCCTGTATTCCTAATTGAGCAAGCGACACACATGTGATTCCGTTAAAAAGTAGTGCTTTGCTTTTCTGTTCTTTCATTCAAAATTTGTTCCTGTTCTGTACAGTATGTTATATATCTTTTCAGTTTTCCTGTATTCCTAATTGAGCGAGTGGCACACATGCGATTTAGTTTACAAAGTAGTGCTTTGCATTTCTGTTCTTTCGTTTTAAACTTGTTCCTGTTAGGAACAAGTTAGGGTTAGGATTAGGGTTAGGTTTAGGGTTAGGGGCTTAGGGTTAGGGTTAGGGTTAGGGTTAGGGTTAGGGTAAGGGGGCTTAGGGTTAGGGATAGGGTTATATCACTTTTCAGTTTTCCTGTTATAATAATTGAACAGGCGACACGAATGTGAATTAGTTTACCAGTTGTGCTTTGCGTTTCTGTTCTTTCAATGAAAACTTGTTTCTTTGCCATACATTTCGACATATCACTTTTCAGTTTTCCTGCATTCCTAATTGAAGCGCGACACACATGTGATTTAGGTTACAAAGTACTGCTTTTGCGTTTCTGTTCTTCTGTTTGAAACTTGATTCTGTGCTGTACAGTGTGATATATCACTTTTCAGTTTTATTGTTATAATAATTAATTGAGCAGGCGAAGCGTATGTAAATTAGTTTACAAAGTTGTGCATTGCGTTTCTGTTCTTCGATGTAAACTTCTTTCTGTGCCATAAAGTGCAAGATAACACTTTTCAGTTTTCCTGTATTCCTAATTAGCGAGAGCGACACACATGTGATTCCGTTAAAAAGTAGTGCTTTGCTTTTCTGTTCTTTTGTTGAAACTTGTTCCTGTGCTGTACAGTGCGTTATATCACTTTTCAGTTTTCTGTATTCCTAATTGAGAGTGGCACACATGTGATTTAGTTTACAAAGTAGTGCTTTGCGTTTCTGTTCTTTCATTGGAAACTTGTTCCTGTTAGGAACAAGTTAGGGTTAGGGTTAGGGTTATGCTTAGGGTTAGGATTAGGTTTAGGTGTTTACGGTTAGGGTTAGGGTTAGGGTTAGGGTTAGGGTTAGGGTTAGGGTTAGGGTTAGGGGCTTAGGGTTAGGGTGAGGGTTATATCACTATTCAGTTTTCCTGTTATAATAATTGAACAGGCAACACGAATGTTAATTAGTTTACAAAGTTGTGCTTTCCGTTTCTGTTCTTTCGATGAAAACTTGTTTCTGTGCTGTAAAGTGCGAGATAACAATTTTCAGTTTTCCTGTGTTCCTAATTGAGCGAGCGACACACATGTGATTCCATTTAAAAGTAGTGCTTTGCTTTCCTGTTCTTTCGTTCGAAACTTGTTCCTGTGCTGTACAGTGCGTTATATCTCTTTTCAGTTTTCCTCTTTACTAATTGGCGGCGACACACACGTGATTTAGTTTACAATGTAGTGCTTTGCGTTTTGTTCTTCTGTTGGAAACTTGATTCTGTGCTGTACAGTTTGATATATCACTTTTCAGTTTTCCTTTTATAATAATTGAGCAGCGACACGTATGTGTAAATTAGTTTACAAAGTTGTGCATTGCGTTTCTGTTCTTTCAATGAAAATTTCTTTCTTTGCCATAAATTTGAGATAACACTTTTCAGTTTTCCTGCATTTCCTAATTAGCGTGTGATTGTTACAAAGTAACACTTTGCGTTTTGTGATTCTGTTAAAAAGTAGTGGTTTGCTTTTCTTTTCTTTTCGTTTCAAAACTTGTTTCCTGTGCATTGTTTCAGTTCATTATATCTCTTTTTCAGTTTTCCTTTATTCCCTGTTTTAATTGGCACACACATGTCGATTTTCAAAACTTGTTTTGCTGTAAAGTAGTATTTTGCATTTCTGTTCTTTTAATTTGGAAATGTGATTTAGTTCCTGTTTTGCAACAAGTTCTAGTTAGGTTAGAAATTAGGGTTAGGGTTAGGGTTAGGGGCTTAGGGTTAGGGTTAGGGTTAGGGTTAGGGTTAGCGTTAGGGTAGGGGCTTAGGGTTAGGGATAGGGTTATATCACTTTTCAGTTTTTCCTGTTATAATAATTAAACAAGCGTCTGAATGTGAATTAGTTTACAAGTTGTGCTTTGCGTTTCTGTTCTTTCAATGAAAACTTGTTTCTTTGCCATACATTTCGATATATCACTTTTCAGTTTTCCTGTATTCCTAAGTGAGCGAGCGACACACATGTGATTCCATTTAAAATAGTGCTTTGCTTTCCTGTTCTTTCATTCGAAACTTGTTCCTGTGCTGTACAGTGCGTTATATCTCCTTTCAGTTTTCCTGTTTACTAATTGAAGCGGCGACACACATGTGATTTAGTTTACAATGTAGTGCTTTGCGTTTCTGTTCTTCTGTTGGAAACTTGATTCTGTGCTGTACACTGTGCTATATCACTTTTCAGTTTTCCTGTTATAATAATTGAACGGACGACACATATCTGAATTAGTTTCGAAAGTTGTGCTTTGCGTTTCTGTTCTTTTGATGAAAACTTGTTTCTGTGCCGTAAAGTGCAAGATAACACTTTTCAGTTTTCCTGTATTCCTAATTGAGCAAGCAACACACATGTGATTCCATTTAAAAGTAGTGCTTTGCTTTTCTGTTCTTTCGTTCGAAACTTGTTCCTGTGCTGGACAGTGCGTTATATCTCTTTTCAGTTTTCCGTTATTCCTAATTGAGAGAGTGGCACACATGTGATTTAGTTTCCAAAGTATTGCTTTGCGTTTATGTTCTTTCTTGGAAAACTTGTTCCTGTTAGGAACTAGTTAGGGTTAGGAGTTAGGGTTAGGTTTAGGGTTAGGGTTAGGGTTAGGGGCTTAGGGTTATGGTGAGGTTATATCACTTTTCAGTTTTCCTGTTATAATAATTGAACAGGCGACACGAATGTGAATTAGTTTACAAAGTTGTGCTTTGCGTTTCTATTCTCTCAATGAAAACTTGTTTCTTTTGCCATACATTTGATTTATAAGCTTTTCAGTTTCCCTGTATTCCTAATTTAGTGAGAGACACACATGTGATTTAGTTTACAAAGTAGTGCTTTCCATTTCTGTTCTTCTCTTGCAAACTTTTTTTCAGTGCTTTACAGTGTGATATA
>JAEOAE010001859.1:0-16669 GCA_036365155.1 Meriones psammophilus
TGCTCTAGATCAATTCATTGGAAGCAGACTTTTATGTGTTCTGAGTCATTTTTATTGGAAATTGGTTTTTTATTTGCTGGGTAGACATTCCATTAAATCAGGTTTTTATGTGCTGTGTAGTCATTTTGTTGGAAGCGGTTTCTATGTGATCCTTAGTCATTTACAATTTGGAAGCAGGTTTATAAATGCTCTGAGTCATTTCTTTGGGAAGCAGGTTTTAAGTGCTCTGAGTCATTTCCTTGAAGCGGGTTTTACATACTTCTCAGACACTTCATTGGAAGCGGGTTATTTAAGTGCTCTGAAGTCATTTTGATGGAAGAGGGTTTTAAGTGCTCTGAGTCATTTCTAGAAAGTGGTTTTTAAGTGCTCTGAGTCATTTAGATTACCAAAGCAGGTTTTAACATACTTCTCAGACATTTCACTGGAAGTGGGTTTTAAGTGCTCTGGAGACATTTTGTTGCAAGCGGTTTTTTAAGTGCTCTGGAGTCTTTTAGATTTGGAAGCAGGTTACTGTTTAACTGAATCATTTCTTTGAAGTGGTTTTTAAGTGCTCTGAGTCATTTCATTGGAAAGGAATTTTGGTGTGCTCTGAGGTCATTTCGATTTAAAGCGACTATTATATATACTGTGTAGACATTTCGTTGGATGCGGTTTTTTAAATGCTCTGGGAGTCATTTCTTTGGAAGACCGTTTTACTTGCTCTGAGTCATTTTATTGAAATGGCTGGTTTTTAATTCCCTCTCTGAGTCTTGTCGAGTTTGGAATCGGGTTATTAAGTGAACTGGAGTCATTTCTTTGAAGATGGTTTTAAGTACTCTGGATTTATATTGTTGCAAGCCTGGTTTTAAGTGCTCTGGCGTCTTTTCATTGGAATCAGGTTATTAAGTGCTCTGGAGTCATTTCGATTTCAAGCATTTTTTACATACTTCTCAGAATTTCACTGAAGCGTGTTTTTAAGTGTCTGCAATCATTTCGTTGGAAGCAGGTTATAAAGTGAACTGAGTCATTTCGTTTGAAGCTGGTTTTAAGTTCTGGAGTCATGATGTTGGCGGGTTTTTAAGTACTCTGAGTCATTTCGATTGAAGCGGGTCATAAGTGTTCTGAGTTGCTTGTTGCAAGTGGGTTTTTAAGCTCTGAGTCAATTCCTTGAAGCGGTTTTTAAGTGCTCTGGAGTCATTTCATTGCAAGCAGGTTTTTAATTGCTCTGAGTCATTTTGTTGAACCAGGCAATGCTCTTGAGTTTTGAAGTGCGGTTTTGGAGTTATTTTTTTG
The DNA here is from genome assembly GCA_036365155.1 of Meriones psammophilus. Lineage (NCBI taxonomy): Eukaryota > Metazoa > Chordata > Mammalia > Rodentia > Muridae > Meriones > Meriones psammophilus. Next base: position 1,273 of record JAEOAE010001859.1, read on the forward strand.
AAGTGGTTTTATCATACTCTCAGACATTTCATTGAAGCAGGTTTTTTAGTGCTCTGGAGTCATTTTGTTGGAAGAGGGTTTTTACATACTTCTGAGAGATTTCACTGGAAGCAGGTTTTTAAGTGCTCTGGAGTCATTTATTCTGAAGCAGGTTTTTAAGTGCTCTGGAATCATTTCCTTGGAAGGGTTTTTAGTTGCTCTGGAGTCATTTATTTTGAAGCTGGGTTTTTAAGTGCTCTGGAGTCATTTCTTTGGAAGCGGGTTTTTAAGTGCTCTGGAGTCATTTTCTTTGAAGCGGTTTTAAGTGTCTGAGTCATTTCTTTGAAGCAGTTTTCATACTTCTCAGACATTTCACTGGAAGTGGGTTATTTAGTGCTCTGAAGTCATTTTGTTGCAAGCGGTTTTTTTAAGTGCTCTGAGTCATTTCTTTGGAAGCAGGTTTTTAATTGCTCTGGAGTCATTTCTTTGAAGCGGGTTTTAAGTGTCTGAGTCATTTTTGAAGCGGTTTTTACATACTTCTCAGACATTTCACTGGAAGCTGGTTATTTAAGTGCTCTGAAGTCATTTTGTTGCAAGGGGTTTTATGTGCTCTGGAGTTTTTCGTTGAAGCTGGGTTAATTAAGTGTTCTGGAGTCATTTATTTGCAAGTGGTTTTTAAGTGCTCTGAGTCAATTCCACTTGAAGTGGGTTTTTAAGTGCTCTGGAGTCATTTTGTTGCAAGCGGGTTTTAATTGTCTGAGTCATTTCAGTTGAAAGTGGGTTTTTTAAGTGCTCTGAGTCATTTCTTTGCCAGGCATTTTTAAGTGCCCTGGAGTCATTTCTTTGGAAGCAGGTTATTAAGTGAACTGAGTCATTTTGTTTGAAGCGGGTTTCAAGTGCTCTGAGTCCTTTTTGTTGATTATGGTTTTTATGTGCTCTGCTGTCATTTTGTTGGAAGCAGGTTTTTAGTGTGCTCTGGAGTTGTTCATTGGACCTGGTTTTTAAGTGCTCTGGACTCATTTCATTGCAAGTGGTTTTTAAATACTCAGACATTTCACTGAAGCGGTTTTAAATGTTCTGGAGTCATTTCGATTGAAGCGGGTTTTAAGTGCTCTGAGTCATTTCTGAAGCGGGTTTTCATAATGCTCTCAGACATTTCACTGGCAGCAGGTTTTAAGTCCTCTGGAGTCATTTATTTGCAAGAGGGTTTTTAAGTGCTCTGAGTCATTTTTCATTGGCGGTTTTTAAGTGCTCTGGGTTTTTAAGTGCTCTGAGTCATTTCATTGGAAGGGAATTTTGGTGTGCTCTGAGGTCATTTGTTGAAGCGGTTATTATATACTGTGTAGACATTTCGTTGGATGCAGGTTTTTAAGTGCTCTGAGTCATTTCCTTGGAAGCTGGTTTTTAAGTGCTCTGAGTTATTTTGTTGCATGGTTTTTAAGTGCTCTGGAGTCTTTTCTTTGATCTGGTTATTATGCTCTGGAGTCATTTCGTTCCAAGCGGTTTTTACATACAGCTCAGAATTTCACTGGAAGCAGGTTTTAAGTTCCCTGCAGTCATTTTGTTGGAAGCTGGTTATAAAGTTAACTGAGTCATTTCTTTGAAGTGGGTTTTTAAGTGCTCTGAGTCATTTCAATGAAAGCAGATTTTTGTGTGCTCTGAGGTCATTTTCGTTTAAAGTGAGTTATTATGTTGTATAGATATTTTGTTGGATGCAGTTTTTAAGTGCTCTGGAGTCATTTCCTTGGAAGTGGGTTTTAATTTCTCTGAGTCATTTATTTTGAATCGGGTTTTAGTGCTCTGGAGTCATTTCATTGGAAGCAGGTTTTGAGTGCTCGGGAGTCTTTTCAGCGCTTTATTAAGTGAACTGAGTCATTTTGTTGGAAGTGGGTTTTTTGAGTGCTCTGGAGTCATTTCATTGGAAGCAGATTTTTTGTGCTCTGAGGTCATTTTGTTTAAAGTGAGTTATTATATACTGTGTAGACATTTTTTTGTTGGCGGGTTTTAAGAGATCTGGAGTCATTTCTTTGAAGTGGTTTTTACTTGCTCTGAGTCATTTATTTGGAAGCAGGTTTATAAGTGCTCTGAATCATTTTTTTGCAAGCGGGTTTTTAAGTGCTCTGAGTCTTTTTGTTGGAAGTGGGTTTTAATGAACTGAGTAATTTTTGAAGTAGGTTTTTAAGTGCTCTGAGTCCTTTTGTTGAAGCGGGTCATAAGTGTTGTGGATTTGTTCTTAGAATTGGGTTTTAAGTGCTCTTTGAGTCATTTCGCTCCAAGTGGGTTTTACATACTCTGGAGACATTTCACTGGAAGCGGGTTTTTAAGTGTTCTGCAATCATTTTGTTGGAAGCGGGTTATAAAGTGAACTGAGTCATTTTCTGGAAGCCGGTTTTTAATTGCTCTGGTGTCATTTATTGAAGCGGGTTTTAAAGTGTTCTGGAGTCATTTATTTGAGGCGGTTTTGATTGCTCTGGTGTCATTTATTCAAGCGGTTTTTAAGTGCTCTTGAGTCATTTTTTTTTACAGTGCCTTGAGTTTTTTTAAGTGCTCTGAGTCTTTTTGTTGGAAGCAGGTTATTAAGTGAACTGGAGTCATTTTGGTTGAAGCTGGTTTTAAAGTGCTCCTGAATCAATTCATTGGAAGCAAACTTTTATGTGTTCCTGAGTCATTTTGTTGGAAGTATTTTTTTTTATTTGCTGTGTAGACATTCCATTGGAATCAGGTTTTTAGTGCTGTGGAGTCATTTTGTTGGAAGCGGGTTTTAGTGTGATCCTTGAAGTCATTTCAGACATTTCATTGCAGGTTTTAAGTGCAACTGAGTCATTTCGTTGGGAAGAGGTTTTTTAAGTGCTCTGAGTCATTTTGTTTGCAGGTTTTACATGCTTCTCAGACATTTAATTGGAAAGCAGGTTTTAAGTGCTCTGTAATCATTTCATTGAAGCGGGTTTAAAATGAACTGAGTCATTTCTTTGAAGATGGTTTTTAAGAGCTCTGAGTAATTTCAATGGGGCGGATATTTTGTGCTCTGAGGTCATTTCCTTTAAAAGTGGTTTTTACTATATACTGTATAGATATTTGGTTGATGTGGTTTTTTAAGTGCTCTGAGTCATTTCCTTGAAGCTGGTTTTTAATTGAACTGAGTCATTTATTGCAAGAGGGTTTTTAAGTGCTCTTGAGTCATTTCAGGGAAGTCGGCGGGTTTTTTTCTGGAGTGCTCTGAGTCATTTCATTGCAAGCAGGTTTTAAAATACTTCTCAGACATTTCACTTGAAGTGGGTTTTTTTGTGTTCTGAGTCATTGTGTTGCAAGAGGGTTTTTATGTGCTCTGAGTCATTTCATTGAAGCAGGTTATTAAGTGAACTGAGTCATTTCTTTGGAAGCGGGTTTTTAAGTGCTCTGAGTCATTTCATTGAAGGGGTTTTTTGGTGTGCTCTGAGGTCATTTATTGCAAGAGGTTATTTATACTTTGTAGACATTTCGTTTGATGCAGGTTTTTAAGTACTCTGAGTCATTTCCTTGGAAGAACTGGTTTTTAAATTTGTTTTTAAATGACATTATTTTGTTGCAAGCGGTTTTTAAGTGCTCTGAGTCATTTTCTTTGGAGGCGGGTTTTTACTTGCTCTGAGTCATTTATTGAAGGGAAACGGGTTTTTAATTGCTCTGAGTCATTTCTTTGAAGCTGGTTATTAAGTGTTTTGGCTCTGAGTCCTTTGTTGCAAGCGGGTTTTAAGTGCTCTGGAGTCTTGTTAATTGAATCGGTTATTAAGTGAACTGAGTCATTTCTTTGGAAGATGGTTTTAAGTGCTCTGGAGTTATATTGTTGCAAGCGGGTTTTAAGTGCTCTGGCGTCTTTTCATTTGAATCAGGTTATTAGTGCTCTGGAGTCATTTCGCTCCAAGTGGTTTTTATATACTTCTGGAAGAATTTCACTGGAAGCGGTTTTAAGTGTTCTGCAATCTGAGCGGTTTGGAAGTGTCGGTTATAAATTGAACTGAGTCATTTCATTGGAAACTAGTTTTTAAGTTCTCTGAGTCATGATGTTGAAGCGGTTTTTAATTGCTCTGGAGTCATTTCCTTGGAAGCAGGTTTTAATTGCTCTGGAGTCATTTCCTTGGAAGCGGGTTTTGAAGTGCTCTGAGTCATTTTTGAACCGGTTTTTAAGTGTTCTGGAGTCATTTCATTGGAAGCGGGTTTTTAAGTGCTCTGTGTCATTTTGTTGAAGCAGGTTTTTACATACTTCTCAGAGATTTCACTGGAAGCAGGTTTTTAAGTGCTCTGGAGTCATTTTTTTGAAGCAGGTTTTTAAGTGCTCTGGAATCATTTCCTTGAAGTGGTTTTAGTTGCTTCTGGAGTCTTTATTGCAAGTGGGGTTTTAAGTGTCTGGAGTCATTTCCTTGAAGCGGGTTTTACATACTTCTCAGACATTTCACTGGAAGTGGATTTTAATTGCTCTGGAGTCATTTCATTTGCAAGCGGGTCATAAGTGTTCTGGAGTCATTTCTTGCAAGTGGGTTTTAAGTGCTCTGAGTCAATTCCTTGGAAGCGGTTTTTAATTGCTCTGGTGTCATTTATTGAAGCAGGTTTTTAAGTGTCTGGAGTCATTTCCGGAAGCGGGTTTTTGATTGCACTGGAGTCATTTATTGAAGCGGTTTTTAAGTGCTCTGGAGTCATTTTGTTGCAAGCGGGTTTTTAAGTGCTCTGAGTCTTTTTGTTGCAAGCAGGGTTTTAAGTGAACTGAGTCATTTCTTTCGAAGCAGGTTTTTAAGTGCTTTCTGGAATCATTTTCCTTTGAAGCAGGTTTTTAATTGCTCTGGAGTCATTTCTTTGAAGCTGGTTTTCAAGTGCTCTGAGTCATTTTGTTGCAAACGGTTTTATGTGCTCTGCAGTCATTTTGTTGGAAGCAGATCATAAGTGTTCTGGAGTTGTTTGTTGGAATCGGGTTTTTAGTGCTCTTGACTCATTTCGCTGCAAGTGGGTTTCTAAATACTCTCAGACATTTCACTGGAAGTGGGTTTTTAAGTGCTCTGAGTCATTTTTGTTGCAAGCGGTTTTTTACATACTTTCAGACATTTCAGTGGAAGCGCGGTTTTTTTAAGTGCTCTGAGTCATTTCTTTTGGGGTTGGGTCAGGTTTTAAGTGCTCGCAAGAGGTTTTTTCTGAGTTGGGAGCGGGTTTTAATTGTCTGGAGTCATTTTGTTGCAAGTGGGTTAACATACTTCTCTGAGACATTTTGTTGGAAGTGGGTTTTTAAGTGCTCTGAGTCATTTTGTTGCAAGCGGTTTTTAAGTGCTCTGAGTCTTTTCGTTGGAAGGGTCAGGTATTAAGTGTTCTGGTTTTTTCTTGCAAGTGGGTTTTTAAGTGCTCTGGAGTCATTTCCCTTGAAGCGGGTTTTGAAGTGCTCTGGAGTCATTTATTTGAACCGGTTTTTAAGTGCTCTAGAGTCATTTCATTGAAGTGGGTTTTTAAGTGCTCTGGAGTCATTTCTTGCCAGGACGTTTTTAAGTGCTCTGAGTCATTTTTTGTTGGAAGCAGGTTTTAAGTGAACTGGAGTCATTTCGTTGGAAGCGGGTTTATAAGTGGGTCTGGAATCATTTCCTTGGAAGCAGGTTTTTAATTGCTCTGGAGTCATTTCATTTGGAAGCTGGTTTTAAGTGCTTTGGCGTCATTTTGTTGCAAGCGGTGTTTAAGTGCTCTGCAGATTTTCTTTGAATCGGGTTATTAAGTGAACTGAGTCATGTCTTTGGAAGCTGGTTTTTAAGTGCTCTGGAGTTATTTTGTTGCATGCAGGTTTTGGTGCTCTGAGTCTTTTCTTTGGATTCGGTTATTAAGTGCTCTGGAGTCATTTCGTTTCTATGGTTTTTACATACAGCTCAGAATTTCACTGGAAGCAGGTTTTAAGTTCCTGCAGTCATTTTGTTGGAAGCAGGTTATAAAGTTAACTGGAGTCATTTCTTTGGAAGTGGGTTTTTAAGTGCTCTGGAGTCATTTCAATGAAAGCAGATTTTTTGTGTGCTCTGAGGTCATTTCTGTTTAAAGTGAGTTATTATATTGTATAGATATTTCGTTGGATGCAGGTTTTAAGTGCTCTGGAGTCATTTCCTTGGAAGTGGGTTTTAATTTCTCTGGAGTCATTTATTTGAAATCAGGTTTTTAGTGCTCTGGAGTCATTTCATTGGAAGCGGTTTTTTGAGTGCTCAGTCGGAGTCTTTTCGTTGCGTTTTATTAAGTGAACTGGAGTAATTTGTTGAAGTGGGTTTTGAGTGCTCTGGAGTCATTTCATTGGAAGCAGATTTTTGTGTGCTCTGAGGTCATTTTGTTTAAAGTGAGTTATTATATACTGTGTAGACATTTTGGTGAACTGGCCGGGTTTTTAAGAGCTCTGAGTCATTTCTTTGAAGTGGGTTTTTTACTTGCTCTGGGAGTCATTTATTCCTAGAAGGGTTTATGAAGTGCTCTGGGTCATTTTTTTGCAAGCGGTTTTTAAGTGCTCTGAGTCTTTTTGTTGGAAGTGGGTTATTAAGGGAACTGAGTAATTTTTTGAAGTAGGTTTTTAAGTGCTCTGGGAGTCCTTTTGTTGTAAGCGGGTCATAAGTGTTGTGGATTTGTTTGTTGAATCTGGTTTTTAAGTGCTCTTGAGTCATTTATTCCAAGCAGGTTTTTAATACTTCTCAGATATTTCACTGGAAGCGGGTTTTTAAGTGCTCTGCAATCATTTCGTTGGAAGCGGGTTATAAAGTGAAATGGAGTCATTTCTTTGGAAGAGGGTTTTTAATTGCTCTGGTGTCATTTATTCGGAAGCGGGTTTTTAATTGTTCTGGTGTCATTTATTCGGAAGCGGGTTTTTAAGTGCTCTGGTGTCATTTCCTTGGAAGCGGGTTTTTGATTGCTTTGGTGTCATTTATTCAGAAGCGTTTTTTAAGTGCCTTGGAGTCATATTATTGCAAGCGGGTTTTTAAGTGCTCTGGAGTCTTTTCGTTGGAAGCAGGTTATTAAGTGAACTGGAGTCATTTTGTTGGAAGCTGGTTTTTAAGTGCTCTGGAGTCATTTCCTTGGAAGCGGGTTTTTAATTGCTCTTGAGTCATTTCTTTGGAAGCTGGTTTTCAAGTGCTCTGGAATCATTTCCTTGGAAGTGGTTTTTAGTTGCTCTGGAGTCATTTATTCTGAAGCGGGTTTTTAAGTGCTGTGGAGTCTTTTCTTTGGAAGCGGGTTTTTAAGTGCTCAGGAGTCATTTTGTTGGAAGCGGGTTTTTAAGTGTCTGAGTCACTTGCAAGCGGGTTTACATACTTCTCAGACATTTCACTGAAGTGGGTTTTTAAGTGCTCTTGAGTCATTTTGTTGGAAGAGGGTTTTAAGTGCTCTGGAGTCTTTTCGTTGAAGCGGGTCATAAGTGTTCTGGAGTTGCTTCTTGCAAGTGGTTTTTAAGTGCTCTGAGTCAATTCTTTGCAAGTGGGTTTTGAAGTGCTCTGAGTCATTTCATTTAAGCGGATTTTTAATTGCTCTGAGTCATTTTTTTCCTTGCAAGCGGTTTTTGAAGTGCTCTGGAATCATTTCCTTTGAACCGGTTTTGAAGTGCTCTGAGTCATTTTGTTGGAAGCGGGTTTTAAGTGCTCTGTATTCATTTCATTGCCAGGGCGTTTTTAAGTGCTCTGGAGTCTTTTCGTTGGAAGCAGGTTTTTAAATGCTCTGAGTCATTTCCTTGGAAGCAGGTTTTTAATTGTTCTGTAGTCATTTCTTTGAAGCTGGTTTTCAAGTGCTCTGAGTCATTTTGTTGCAAATGGTTTTATGTGCTCTGCAGTCATTTTGTTGGAAGCAGATCATAAGTGTTCTGGAGTTGTTGGTTGAATCGGTTTTTTAAGTGCTCTGGACTCATTTTCTGTTGCATGTGGGTTTCTAAATACTTCTCAGACATTTCACTGGAAGCAGGTTTTAAGTGCTCTGGAGTCATTTCTGTTGGAAGCGGGTTTTTAAGTGCTCTTGAGTCATTTTTTGAAGTGGTTTTTACATACTTCTCAGACATTTCATTGAAGCAGGTTTTTAAGTGCTCTGGAGTCATTTCATTGGAAGCAGGTTATTAAGTTAACTGAGTCATTTCTTTGAAGCAGGTTTTTAAGAGCTCTGAGTCATTTCATTGAAGGAATTTTGGTGTGCTCTGAGGTCATTTCATTAAAAATGAGTTATGATATACTGTGTAGACATTTTGTTGGGTTCTGAGGTTTTAAGTGTTCTGAGTCATTTCCTTGAAGCTGGTTTTAAGTGCTTTGGTGTCATTTTGTTGCAAGCGGGTTTTTAAGTGCTCTGCAGATTTTCTTTGAATCGGGTTATTAAGTGAACTGAGTCATGTCTTTGGAAGCTGGTTTTTAAGTGCTCTGGAGTTATTTTGTTGCATGCGGGTTTTTAAGTGCTCTGAGTCTTTTCTTTAGAATCGGGTTATTAAGTGCTCTGAGTCATTTTTTCCAAGCGGTTTTTATACAGCTCAGAATTTCACTGGAAGCAGGTTTTTAAGTGCTCTGAGTCATTTCATTGGAAGGGATTTTAAGTGCCCTGGAGTCATTTCTTTTGGAAGTGGGTTTTATATACTGTGTAGTCATTTCGTTGCAAGAGGTTTTTAAGTGCTCTGGAGTCATTTCCTTGGAAGTTGGTTTTTTATTGCTTTTGCGTCATTTCATTGAAAGCAGGTTTTAAGTGCTCTGCATCATTTCTTTGGAATCGGGTTTTAAGTGAACTGAGTCATGTCTTTGGAAGCTGGTTTTAAGTGCTCTGGAGTTATTTTTGTTGCAAGCAGGTTTTTAAGTGCTCTGGAGTCTTTTTTTGGAAGTGGTTTTTAAGTGCTCTGCAGACATTTTGTTGGAAGCAGGTTTTTAAGTGCTCTGGAGTCATTTTCATTGAAGGGAATTTTTGTGTGTTCTGAGGTCATTTTCTTTTAAATTGAACTATTATATACTGTGTAGACATTTCATTGGCTTGCGTGGTTTTTTAAGTGCTCTGGAGTCATTTCTTTGGAAGCAGGTTTTTACTTGCTCTGAGTCATTTATTCGAAATGGTTTTTAATTGCTCTGAGTCATTTCTTTGGAAGCTGGTTATTAAGTGTTTTTGTCCTTTTTTTTGCAAGCAGGTTTTAAGTGCTCTGGAGTCTTGTCGTTGGAATGGGTTATTAGTGAACTGGAGTCATTTTTTGGAAGATGGTTTTTAAGTGCTCTGAGTTATATTATTTAAGCGGGTTTTAAGTGCTCTGGCGTCTTTTCATTGGAAACCGGGTTTTTAAGTGCTCTGAGTCATTTCGTTTCCAAGCATTTTTTATATACTTCTCAGTCATTTCACTGGAAGCGTGTTTTTAAGTGCTCTGCAATCATTTTTGTTGGAAGTGGGTTATAAATTGAACTGAGTCATTTGTTGGAAGCTGGTTTTAAGTTCTCTGGAGTCATGATGTTGGAAGCGGGTTTTAATTGCTCTGAGTCATTTCATGAAGCAGGTTTTTAATTGCTCTGGAGTAATTTCCTTGGAAGTGGGTTTTTGAAGTGCTCTGGAGTCATTTTCCTTGAACCGGTTTTTAAGTGTTTCTTGAGTCATTTCATTGGAAGCGGGTTTTTAAGTGCTCTGGTGTCATTTTGTTGGAAGTAGGTTTTTTACATACTTCTCAGAGATTTCACTGGAAGCAGTTTTTTAAGTGCTCTGAGTCATTTCTTGAAGCAGGTTTTAAGTGCTCTGAATCATTTCTTGAAGTGGTTTTTAGTTGCTCTGAGTCTTTTATTTGAAGTGGGTTTTTTAAGTGTCTGAGTCATTTTGAGTTAGCGGGTTTTACATACTTCTCAGACATTTCACTGGAAGTGGATTTTTAAGAGCTCTGAGTCTTTTCATTGGAAGCGGGTCATAAGTGTTCTGGAGTTGCCTTCTTGCAAGTGGGTTTTTAAGTGCTCTGAGTCAATTCCTTGGAGCGGGTTTTTAATTGCCCTGGTGTCATTTTATTGAAGCGGGTTTTTAAGTGCTCTGGAGTCATTTCCTTGAAGCGGGTTTTTATTGCTCTGGTGTCATTTATTTGAAGCGGGTTTTTAAGTGCTCTGAAGTCATTTTGTTGCAAGCGGGTTTTTAAGTGCTCTGGAGTCTTTTCGTTAGGCAGGTTATTAAGTGAACTGAGTCATTTGTCGGAAGTGGTTTTTAAGTGCTCTGAATCATTTCCTTGAAGCAGGTTTTAATTGCTCTGAGTCATTTCTTTGAAGCTGGTTTTCAAGTGCTCTGAGTCATTTTGTTGCAAACGGTTTTTATGTGCTCTGCAGTCATTTTGTTGAAGCAGATCATAAGTGTTCTGGAGTTGTTTGTTGGAATCGGGTTTTTAAGTGCTCTGGACTCATTTCGTTGCAAGTGGGTTTCTAAATACTTCTCAGACATTTCACTGGAAGTGGGTTTTTAAGTGCTCTGGTGTCATTTTGTTGCAAGCGGGTTTTTTACATACTTCTCAGACATTTCAGTGGAAGCAGGTTTTTTTAAGTGCTCTGGAGTCATTTCTTTGGAAGCGGGTTTTTAAGTGCTCAGGAGTCATTTCGTTGGAAGCGGGTTTTTAAGTGTCTGGACTCATTTCGTTGCAAGTGGGGTATAACATACTTCTCAGACATTTCACTGGAAGTGGGTTTTTTAAGTGCTCTGGAGTCATTTTGTTGCAAGCGGGTTTTTAAGTGCTCTGGAGTCTTTTTCGTTTGGATGGCGGGTTTTAAGTGTTCTGAGTTCATTTTGCAAGTGGGTTTTAAGTGCTCTGAGTCAATTTTGAAACGGTTTTGAAGTGCTCTGAGTCATTTCCTTGGAACCGGTTTTTAAGTGCTCTGGAGTTATTTCATTGGAAGCGGGTTTTTAAGTGCTCTGAGTCATTTGATTGCCAGGGCGTTTTTAAGTGCTCTGGGAGTCTTTTCATTGGAAGCAGGTTATTAGTGAACTGGAGTCATTTTCTGGAAGCGGGTTTATAAGTGTCTGAATCATTTCCTTGGAAGCAGGTTTTTAATTGCTCTGAGTCATTTCATTGAAGCTGGTTTTTAATTGCTTTGGCGTCATTTTGTTGCAAGCGGTGTTTAAGTGCTCTGCAGATTTTCTTTGAATCGGGTCATTAAGTGAACTGAGTCATGTCTTTGGAAGCTGGTTTTTAAGTGCTCTGAGTTATTTTGTTGCATGCAGGTTTTTTAAGTGCTCTGGAGTCTTTTCTTTTGATTCTGGTTATTAAGTGCTCTGAGTCATTTCTTGAAGCAGTTTTTTATACAGCTCAGAATTTCACTGGAAGCAGGTTTTTAAGTTCCCTGCAGTCATTTTGTTGAAAGGGTTATAAAGTTAACTGGAGTCATTTCTTTGGAAGTGGGTTTTAAGTGCTCTGAGTCATTTCAATGAAAGCAGATTTTTGTGTGCTCTGAGGTCATTTCGAATTTAAAGTGAGTTATTATATTGTATAGATATTTCCATTGGATGCAGGTTTTAAGTGCTCTGAGTCATTTCTTTGAAGTTGGTTTTTAATTTCTCTGGAGTCATTTATTTGAAATCGGTTTTTAGTGCTCTGAGTCATTTCATTGGAAGCGGTTTTTGAGTGCTCTGAGTCTTTTTCGTTGGAAGCGTTTATTAAGTGAACTGAGTCATTTCGTTGGAAGTGGGTTTTGAGTGCTCTGGAGTCATTTCATTGGAAGCAGATTTTTGTGTGCTCTGAGGTCATTTTGTTTAAAGTGAGTTATTATATACTGTGTAGACATTTGGTTGGACACGGGTTTTTAAGAGCTCTGAGTCATTTCTTTGAAGTGGGTTTTTACTTGCTCTGGAGTCATTTATTGAAGCGGGTTTATAAGTGCTCTGGGTCATTTTTTTTGCAAGCCGGTTTTTAAGTGCTCTGGAGTCTTTTTGTTGGAAGTGGGTTATTATGAACTGGAATAATTTTTGGAAGTAGGTTTTAAGTGTTCTGGAGTCCTTTTGTTGTAAGCGGTCATAAGTGTTGTGGATTTGTTTGTTGAATCGGTTTTTAAGTGCTCTTGAGTCATTTCATTCCAAGCAGGTTTTTACATACTTCTCAGATATTTTCACTGGAAGCGGGTTTTTGTGCTCTGCAATCATTTATTTGGAAAGCGGGGTTGTTAAAGTGAAATCATGGAAATGGGAGTCATTTTGTTGTCATTTTGTTGAAGCGGGTTTTAATTGCTCTGGTGTCATTTATTCGAAGCGGGTTTTAATTGTTCTGTGTCATTTATTGAGCGGGTTTTTAAGTGCTCTGGAGTCATTTTTTGAAGCGGGTTTTTGATTGCTTTGGAGTCATTTATTCAGAAGCGGTTTTTAATTGCCTGAGTCATTTCTTTGCAAGATTTTTTTTTATGTGCTCTGGGAGTCTTTTTTGTTGGAAGCAGGTTTTTAAGTGAACTGGAGTCATTTGTTGGAAGCTGGTTTTTTGTGTCGGAGTCATTTCTTGAAGCGGTTTTTAATTGCTCTTGAGTCATTTTTTTGGAAGCTGGTTTTAAGTGCTCTGGAATCATTTCCTTGGAAGCTGTTTTTAGTTGCTCTGGAGTCATTTATTCATAAGCACTCTGAGTTTTTTGAAGTGGTTTGGAGTCTTTTTCATTTTGAAGCGGTTTTTTAAGTGCTGTGAGTCATTTCGTTGGAAGTGGGTTTTAAGTGGCTCTGAGCCATTTTGTTGGAAGCGGGTATTACATGCTCTCAGACATTTCACTGGAAGTGGGGTTTTTTAAGTGCTCTTGAGTCATTTTTTGAAAGGGGTTTTTAAGTGCTCTGAGTCATTTCATTGGTGTTTACTGCTCTGGGAGTTTTTAGCTAAAGGTTTACAGCTCAGTCATTTCATTGGAAGCAGGTTTTAAGTGTTCTGGAGTCATTTGTTGGAAGGAATTTTGGTGTGCCTGGAGTCATTTCGTTTGGAAGTGATTATTATAGTGCTGTGGAGCCATTTTTGAAGCTGGTTTTTAAGTATTCTGGAGTCATTTCTTGGAAGCTGGTTTTGCCGCTTTAAAGTCATTTTGTTGCAATGGGTTTTAAGTGCTCTGCATCATTTTCTTTGGAATCGGGTTATTAAGTGAACTGAGTCATGTCTTTGAAGCTGGTTTTTTAAGTGCTCTTGAGTTATTTTGTTGCATGCGGTTTTTAAGTGCTCTGAGTCTTTTTTTGGAAGTGGTTTTAAGTGCTCTGCTGAGACATTTTGTTGCAAGCAGGTTTTAAGTGCTCTGGAGTCATTTCATTGGAAGGAATTTTTTGTGTTCTCTGAGGTCATTTTGTTTAAAAGCGGTTATTATATACTGTGTAGACCTTTTTCATTGACGCTTGGTTTTTAAGTGCTCTGGAGTCATTTCTTTGAAGCGGGTTTTTACTTGCTCTGGAGTCATTTATTCGAAGCGGGGTTTTAATTGTTCTTTGGAGTCATTTTTTTGAAGCTGGTTATTAAGTGTTTTACGTCTTTTTGTTGTTGAAGGGTTTTTAAGTGCTCTGGAGTCTTGCTTTAAGTTGTTTAATGCTCTGGAGTTATTAGTGAACTGGAGTCATTTCTGAGTCATTTTGGAAGATGGTTTTTATGTGCTCTGGAGTTATATTGTTTTTAAGCGGGTTTTAAGCTGCTCTTGGTCTGAGTCATTTAATCGGTTAGCTGGTGCTCTGGAGTCATTTTGCTGGAAGCATTTTATATGTTCTGGAATTTTGTTGAAGTGGGTTTTTAAGTGCTCTGCAATCATTTTGTTGGAAGTGGGTTTTAAATTGAACTGAGTCATTTCGCTGAAACTGGTTTTAAGTGCTCTGAGTCATGATGTTGGAAGCGGGTTTTAATTGCTCTGGAGTCATTTCCTTGAAGCAGGTTTTTAATTGCTCTGGAGTCATTTCCTTGGAAGCGGTTTTAAGTGCTCTGAGTCATTTTTTTGAACCGGGTTTTAAGTGTTCTGAGTCATTTTGTTGGAACTGGTTTTTAAGTGCTCTGTGTCATTTTGTTGAAGTAGGTTTTTCGCGATACTTCTCAGAGATTTACTGAAGCAGGTTTTTTAAGTGCTCTGAGTCATTTTTGAAGCAGGTTTTTAAATGTCTGAATCATTTCACTGAAGTGGTTTTTAGTTGCTCTGAGTCATTTTATTCTCGTTGGTTTTTAAGTGTCTGAGTCATTTCATTTGTTTTTAACGGGTTTTAATACTTCTCAGACATTTCACTGGAAGTGGGGTTTTTAGGGCTCTGGAGTCTTTTCATTGGAAGCGGTCATAAGTGTTCTGGATTTGCGCACAATCGGGTTTTTAAGTGCTCCAGAAGTCATTTTGTTCCAAGCGGATTTTTTGATTTGCTCTGAGTGTCATTTATTGAGGGTGTTTTTTAAGTGCTCTGAAGTCATTTTGTTGCAAGGCGGGTTTTAAGTGCTCTGGAGTCTTTTGAAGTGGTTTTTAATTGCAGGCCTTATGAACTGAGTCATTTTTGCCGGAAGGGTTTTAAGTGCTCGAGAATCATTTTTTGGAAGCAGGTTTTTAATTGCTCTGAGTCATTTCTTTGGAAGCTGGTTTTCAAGTGCTCTGGAGTCATTTTGTTGCAATGGGTTTTTATGTGCTCTGCAGTCATTTTGTTGGAAGCAGATCATAAGTGTTCTGGAGTTGTTCGTTGAATCGGTTTTTAAGCGTCTGGACTCATTTCTGTAAAGTGGGTTTCAAATACTTCAGACATTTCACTGGAAGTGGGTTTTATGCTCTGCAGTCCTTTCGCTGGAAGCGGGTTTTTACATACTTTTCAGACATTTCTTTGGAAGCGGGTTTAAGTGCTCCAGTGTCATTTTGTTCGAAGCCGGTTTTTTACATACTTCTCAGACATTTAATTGTGGAAGCAGGTTTTTTTAAGTGCTCTGGAGTCATTTTTTTGAAGGCGGGTTTTAAGTGCTCAGGAGTCATTTTGCTAAAGGGGTTTTAAGTGTCTGGAGTCATTTTGATGCAAGTGGGGTATAACATACTTGAACTCAGACATTTCACTGGAAGTGGGTTTTTAAGTGCTCTTGAGTCATTTTGTTGCAGGTGATAAAGCGGTTTTTAAGTGCTCTGAGTCATTTCTTTGAAAGCAGATTTTTTGTGTGTCGGAGGTCATTTCGTTTAAAGTGAGTTATTATATTGTATAGATATTTCATTGGATGGTTAAGTGCTCTGAGTCATTTTTGCTTGAAGGGTTTTTAATTTCTGGAGTCTTTTATTTGAATCGGGTTTTTAGTGCTCTGGAGTCATTTTGGGAAGCAGGTTTCTGAGTGCTCGGGAGTCTTCTTTTCAAATGGTTTTTAAGTGCTCTGCAGTCATTTTATTAAGCAGAACTGGAGTTGTTTCTGTTGAAGTGGGTTTTAGTGCTCTGAGTCATTTCATTGAAGCAGATTTCAGTGCTCTGAGGTCATTTTGTTTAAAGTGAGTTATTATATACTGTGTAGACATTTCATTGGGCCTTGGTTTTTAAGAGCTCT
>JAEOAE010002863.1:0-17642 GCA_036365155.1 Meriones psammophilus
TTGGAAGCGGGTTTTCAAGTGCTCTGGGCTCATTTCGTTTGGCGGGTTTTCAAGTGCTCTGGGCTCATTTCGTTTAAGCGGGTTTTCAAGTGCTCTGGGCTCATTTCGTTTGAGCGGGTTTTCAAGTGCTCTGGGCTCATTTCGTTGGAAGCGGGTTTTCAAGTGCTCTGGGCTCATTTCGTTGGAAGCGGTTTTCAAGTGCTCTGGGCTTTTGGCGGGTTTTCAAGTGCTCTGGGCTCATTTCGTTAGGCGGTTTTCAAGTGCTCTGGGCTCATTTCGTTTAGCGGTTTTCAAGTGCTCTGGGCTCATTTCGTTGGGCGGGTTTTCAAGTGCTCTGGGCTCATTTCGTTGGGCGCATTTCGCGGGTTTCAAGCGGTTTTCAAGTGCCCTGGGCTCATTTCGTTTAGCGGGTTTTCAAGTGCCCTGGGCTCATTTCATTTAAGCGGTTTTCAAGTGCCCTGGGCTCATTTCGTTTTAGGCGGGTTTTCAAGTGCCCTGGGCTCATTTCGTTTAGAGCGGGTTTTCAAGTGCCTGGGCTCATTTCGTTAGGCGGGTTTTTCAAGTGCCCTGGGCTCATTTCGTTGGAAGCGGGTTTTCAAGTGCTCTGGGCTCATTTCGTTGGAAGCGGGTTTTCAAGTGCCCTGGGCTCATTTCCTTGGAGGCGGGTTTTCAAGTGCCCTGGGCTCATTTCGTTGGAGGCGGGTTTTCAAGTGCCCTGGGCTCATTTCGTTGGAAGCGGGTTTTCAAGTGCGCTGGGCTCATTTCGTTGGAAGTGGGTTTTCAAGTGCCTGGGCTCATTTTTTTGAGGCGGGTTTTCAAGTGCCCTGGGCTCATTTCGTTTAAGCGGGTTTTCAAGTGCCCTGGGCTCATTTCGTTTGAAGCGGGTTTTCAAGTGCCCTGGGCTCATTTCGTTTGAAGCGGGTTTTCAAGTGCTCTGGGCTCATTTCGTTGGGCGGTTTTCAAGTGCTCTGGGCTCATTTCGTTTGAAGCGGGTTTTCAAGGTGCCTGGGCTCATTTCGTTTGAAGCGGGTTTTCAAGTGCCCTGGGCTCATTTCGTTGGAAGCGGGGTTTTCAAGTGCCTGGGCTCATTTCGTTTGAAGCGGGTTTTCAAGTGCCTGGGCTCATTTCGCTCATTTGGCGGGTTTTCAGTGTGCCTGGGCTCATTTCGTTCAAAGCGGGTTTTCAAGTGCCTGGGCTCATTTCGTTTAGGCGGGTTTTTCAAGTGCCCTGGGCTCATTTCGTTGGAAGCGGGTTTTCAAGTGCTCTGGGCTCATTTCGTTTAGGCGGGTTTTCAAGTGCCTGGCTCATTCATTTAGATTTGGGCGGGTTTTCAAGTGCCCTGGGCTCATTTGGGCGGGTTTTCAAGTGCCCTGGGCTCATTTTTGAAGCAAGTGCCCTGGGCTCATTTCGTTTTAAGCGGGTTTTCAAGTGCCTCTGGGCTCATTTCGTTGAAGCGGTTTTCAAGTGCCCTGGGCTCATTTCGTTGGGCGGGTTTTCAAGTGCCTGGGCTCATTTCGTTTTAGGCGGTTTTTTCAAGTGCCTGGGCTCATTTCGTTGGAAGCGGGTTTTCAAGTGCCCTGGGCTCATTTCGTTTTGGAGGCGGGTTTTCAAGTGCCTGGGCTCATTTCGTTAGGCGGGTTTTCAAGTGCCCTGGGCTCATTTTTGAAGCGGGTTTTCAAGTGCATTTCTGGGCTCATTTCGTTGGCGGGTTTTCAAGTGCCCTGGGCTCATTTTCGTTGGGCGGGTTTTCAAGTGCCCTGGGCTCATTTCGTTGGAAGCGGGTTTTCAAGTGCTCTGGGCTCATTTCGTTGGAAGCGGGTTTTCAAGTGCTCTGGCTCATTTCGTTGGAAGCGGGTTTTTCAAGTGCCTGGGCTCATTTCAAGTGCGGGTTTTCAAGTGGCTCATTTCGTTTGAGGCGTTTTTTCAAGTGCCCTGGGCTGGGCGGGTTTCAAGGCTCATTTTTCAAGTGCTCTGGGCTCATTTCGTTGAAGCGGGTTTTCAAGTGCTCTGGGCTCATTTTTGGGCGGGTTTTCAAGTGCGGGTTTTCAAGTTTTCTGGGCTCATTTAGCGGTTTTCAAGTGCTCTGGGGTTTTCAAGTGTTTTCTGGGCTCATTTCGTTGGAAGCGGGTTTTCAAGTGCCCTGGGCTCATTTAGCGGGTTTGGGCGGGTTTTCAAGTGCCTGGGCTCATTTCGTTGAAGCGGGTTTTCAAGTGCTCTGGGCTCATTTCGTTTGAAGCGGGTTTTCAAGTGCTCTGGGCTCATTTCGTTGGAAGCGGGTTTCAAGTGTGCTCTGGCTCATTCATTCATGAGCGGGTTTTCAAGTCAGCTGGGCTCATTTTTCAAGTGTTCTGGGCTCATTTCGTTGAAGCGGTTTTTCAAGTGCCCTGGGCTCATTTTCGTTGGGCGGGTTTTCAAGTGCTCTGGGCTCATTTCGTTGAAGCGGGTTTTCAAGTGCTCTGGGCTCATTTCGTTTGGGCGGGTTTTCAAGTGCTCTGGGCTCATTTCGTTGAAGCGGGTTTTCAAGTGCCTGGGCTCATTTCGTTGAAGCGGGTTTTCAAGTGCCTGGGCTCATTTCGTTGGAAGGCGGGTTTTCAAGTGCCTGGGCTCATTTCGTTGGGCGGGTTTTCAAGTGCCTGGGCTCATTTCGTTGGAAGCGGGTTTTCAAGTGCTCTGGGCTCATTTCGGTTGAAGCGGGTTTTCAGTGTGCCCTGGGCTCATTTCGTTGAAGGCGGGTTTTCAAGTGCCTGGGCTCATTTTTAGGGTTTTTTTTTTCAAGTGCTCTGGTTTCAGTTTGGGTTGCGGGTTTTCAAGTGCCTGGGCTCATTTCGTTTGAAGGCGGGTTTTCAAGTGTGCCCTGGGCTCATTTCGTTGGAAGCGGGTTTTCAAGTGCCCTGGGCTCATTTTTTGGCGGGTTTTCAAGTGCCTGGGCTCATTCGTTTTTGGCGGGTTTTCAAGTGCTGGGCTCATTTTCGTTGGAAGCGGGTTTTCAAGTGCTCTGGGCTCATTTCGTTGGAAGCGGGTTTTCAAGTGCCCTGGGCTCATTCGTTGGGCGGGTTTTCAAGTGCTCTGGGCTCATTTCGTTGGAAGCGGGTTTTCAAGTGCCTGGGCTCTCATTTCGTTTGCGGGTTTCAAGTTTTGGGCTCATTTCTGGGCTCGGGTTTTCAAGTTGCCTGGGCGGGTTTTCAAGTGCTCTGGGCTGGGCTCATTTGGGCGGGGGTTTTCAAGTGCTCTGGGCTCATTTTCAAGCGGGTTTTCAAGTGCTCTGGGGCGGGTTTTTTCAAGTGCTCTGGGCTCATTTTTTGAGGCGGGTTTTCAAGTGCCCTGGGCTCATTTCGTTGAAGCGGGTTTTCAAGTGCCTGGGCTCATTTCGTTGGGCGGGTTTTCAAGTGCCCTGGGCTCATTTCGTTGGAAGCGGGTTTTCAAGTGCTCTGGGCTCATTTTGGAAGCGGGTTTTCAGTGTGCTCTGGGCTCATTTCGTTGGAAGCGGGTTTTCAAGTGCCCTGGGCTCATTTCGTTTTAGGCGGGTTTTCAAGTGTGCTCCTGGGCTCATTTCGTTGGAAGCGGGTTTCAAGTGCCCTGGGCTCGGGTTTTTCGGGTTCAAGCGGGTTTTTCAAGTGCCTGGGCTCATTGCCCTGGGCTCATTTTGTTGGCGGGTTTTCAAGTCCCGGGGCTCATTTCGTTGGAAGCGGGTTTTCAAGTGCTCTGGGCTCATTTCGTTTTTAGCGGGTTTTCAAGTGCCCTGGGCTCATTTCGTTGGAAGCGGGTTTTCAAGTGCCCTGGGCTCATTTCGTTGGAAGCGGGTTTTCAAGTGCCCTGGGCTCATTCGTTTTAGGCGGGTTTTCAAGTGCTCTGGGCTCATTTCGTTGGAAGCGGGTTTTCAAGTGCTCTGGGCTCATTTCGTTGGAAGGCGTTTTTTCAAGTGCCTGGGCTCATTTCGTTGGAAGCGGGTTTTCAAGTGCCCTGGGCTCATTTTTTCGTTGCGGGTTTTCAAGGTTTGGGCTCATTGCGTTAGGCTGGTTTTCATTTGTTGGAAGCGGTTTTCAAGTGTTCTGGGCTCATTCGTTGGAAGCGGGTTTTCAAGTGTGCCTGGGCTCATTTCGTTGGAAGCGGGTTTTCAAGTGCCCTGGGCTCATTTCGTTGAAGCGGGTTTTCAAGTGCCCTGGGCTCATTTCGTTGGAAGCGGGTTTTCAAGTGCCCTGGGCTCATTTCGTTGGAAGCGGGTTTTCAAGTGCCCTGGGCATTTTTGAAGCGGGTTTTCAAGTGCCCTGGGCTCATTTTTCGGGTTTTGCCCTGGGCTCATTTCGTTGAAGCGGGTTTTCAAGTGCCTGGGCTCATTTCGTTGGGCGGGTTTTCAAGTGCCCTGGGCTCATTTCGTTGAAGCGGGTTTTCAAGTGCCCTGGGCTCATTTCGTTGAAGCGGGTTTTCAAGTGCCTGGGCTCATTTCGTTGGGTTTTCAAGCCCTGGTTTTGGGCTCAGGCGGGTTTTCAAGTTGCCCTGGGCTCATTTCATTGGGCTCATCTGGGCTCATTGGAAGCGGGTTTTTCAAAGTGCCCTGGGCTCATTTCGTTTGAAGCGGGTTTTTCAAGTGCCTGGGCTCATTTCGTTTGAAGCGGGTTTTCAAGTGCCCTGGGCTCATTTCGTTTGAAGCGGGTTTTCAAGTGCCCTGGGCTCATTTCGTTTAGGCGGGTTTTCAAGTGCCCTGGGCTCATTCGTTGGAAGCGGGTTTTCAAGTGCCCTGGGCTCATTTTCGTTTAAGCGGGTTTTCAAGTTCTGGGCTCATTTCGTTAGGCGGGTTTTCAAGTGCCTGGGCTCATTTCGTTTGAAGCGGGTTTTCAAGTGCCCTGGGCTCATCATTTCAGCGGGTTTTCAAGTGCCTGGGCTCATTTCGTTAGGCGGGTTTTCAAGTGCCTGGGCTCATTTCGTTGAAGCGGGTTTTCAAGTGCTCTGGGCTCATTTCGTTGAGGCGGGTTTTCAAGTGCCCTGGGCTCATTTCGTTGAGGCGGGTTTTCAAGTGCTCTGGGCTCATTTCGTTGGAAGCGGGTTTTCAAGTGCCTGGGCTCATTTCGTTGAAGCGGGTTTTCAAGTGCTCTGGGCTCATTTCGTTGGCGGGTTTTCAAGTGCTCTGGGCTCATTTCGTTAGGCGGGTTTTCAAGTGCCTGGGCTCATTTCGTTGGAAGCGGGTTTTCAAGTGCTCTGGGCTCATTTAGGCGGGTTTTCAAGTGCGGGCTCATTTTTTCAAGTTTCAAGTGCTGGGCTCATTTCGTTTGAAGCGGGTTTTCAAGTGCCTGGGCTCATTTCGTTGGAAGCGGGTTTTCAAGTGCCTGGGCTCATTTCGTTGAAGCGGGTTTTCAAGTGCTCTGGGCTCATTTCGTTGGAGCGCGGTTTTCAAGTGCTCTGGGCTCATTTGATTTGGGCGGGTTTTCAAGTGCTCTGGGCTCATTTGGGCGGGTTTTCAAGTGCCTGGGGCGGGTTTGGCGGGTTTTTCTGGGCTCATTTCGATTTTGAAGCGGGTTTTCAAGTGCTCTGGGCTCATTTTTTAGGCGGGTTTTCAAGTGCTCTGGGCTCATTTCGTTTGGGCGGTTTTTCAAGTGCCTGGGCTCATTTCGTTGAAGCGGGTTTTCAAGTGCCTGGGCTCATTTCGTTGGAAGCGGGTTTTCAAGTGCCCTGGGCTCATTTCGTTTTAGGCGGGTTTTCAAGTGCCTGGGCTCATTTCGTTTAGGCGGGTTTTCAAGTGCTCTGGGCTCATTTTTCGTTTGAGCGGGTTTTCAAGTGCTCTGGGGGCTCATTTAGGCGGGTTTTGGGCGGGTTTTCAAGTGCTCTGGGCTCATTTAGTTTTGAAGCGGGTTTTCAAGTGCCCTGGGCTCATTTCGTTTCAAGCGGTTTTTCAAGTGCTCTGGGTTCATTTCGTTTGCTCAAGCGGGTTTTCAAGTGCTCTGGGCTCATTTCGTTTAGGCGGGTTTTCAAGTGCCCTGGGCTCATTTCGTTTGAGGCGGGTTTTCAAGTGCCTGGGCTCATTTCGTTTAGGCGGGTTTTCAAGTGCCCTGGGCTCATTGGGCGGGTTTCAAGTGCTCTGGGCTCAGGCGGGTTTTCAAGTGCCTGGGCTCATTTCGTTGGAAGCGGGTTTTCAAGTGCTCTGGGCTCATTTCGTTTTGGGCGGGTTTTCAAGTGCCTGGGCTCATTTCGTTGGGCGGGTTTTCAAGTGCCTGGGCTCATTTCGTTGGAAGCGGGTTTTCAAGTGCTCTGGGCTCATTTCGTTTAAGCGGGTTTTCAAGTGCCCTGGGCTCATTTCATTTTGAAGCGGGTTTTCAAGTGCCCTGGCTCTCATTCGTTGGAAGCGGGTTTTCAAGTGCTCTGGGGGCTCATTTCGTTTGGCGGGTTTTCAAGTGCCCTGGGCTCATTTCGTTTGGAAGCGGGTTTTCAAGTGCCCTGGGCTCATTTCATTTTAGGCGGGTTTTCAAGTGCTCTGGGCTCATTTCGTTGGCGGGTTTTTTCAAGTCATTTCTGGGCGGGTTTTCAAGTTTAGGCGGGTTTTCAAGTGCCTGGGCTCATTTCGTTTGGGCGGGTTTTCAAGTGCCCTGGGCTCATTTCGTTGGAAGCGGGTTTTCAAGTGCTCTGGGCTCATTTCGTTTTTCAAGTGCGCTCATTTTTTTTCAAGTGGTTTTCTGGGCTCGGGTTGGAAGCGGGTTTTCAAGTGCTCTGGGCTCATTTCGTTGGGCGGTTTTTTCAAGTGCCTGGGCTCATTTTCGTTAGGCGGGTTTTCAAGTGCCTGGGCTCATTTCGTTGGAAGCGGGTTCAAGTGCCTGGGCTCATTTCGTTTGGCGGGTTTTCAAGTGCTCTGGGCTCATTTTTTCGTTAAGCGGGGTTTTCAAGTGCTCTGGGCTCATTTTGAGGCGGGTTTTCAAGTGCTCTGGGCTCATTTCGTTAGGCGGGTTTTCAAGTGCTCTGGGCTCATTTCGTTGGAAGCGGGTTTTCAAGTGCCTGGGCTCATTTCGTTGGAAGCGGGTTTTCAAGTGCCTGGCTCTGGGCTCATTTCGTTGCCCTGGGCGGTTTTTCAGTGTGCTCTGGGCTCATTTCTCATTTGGGCGGGTTTTCAAGTGCCCTGGGCTCATTTCGATTTGGAAGCGGGTTTTCAAGTGCCCTGGGCTCATTTCATTTTGGAAGCGGGTTTTCAAGTGCCTGGGCTCATTTCGTTGGAGGCGGGTTTTCAAGTGCTCTGGGCTCATTTTTCAAGCGGGTTTTCAAGTGCTCATTTCGTTAGGCGGGTTTTCAAGTGCCCTGGGCTCATTTCGTCAGGCGGGTTTTCAGTTCTGGGCTCATTTGGAAGCGGGTTTTCAAGTGCCTGGGCTCATCATTTCGTTGGGGCGGGTTTTCAAGTGCCCTGGGCTCATTTCGTTGGGGCGGGTTTTCAAGTGCCTGGGCTCATTTCGTTTGAAGCGGGTTTTCAAGTGCCTGGGCTCATTTCGTTTGGGCGGGTTTTCAAGTGCTCTGGGCTCATTTCGTTGGAAGCGGGTTTTCAAGTGCTCTGGGCTCATTTCGTTGGAGCGGGTTTTCAAGTGCCCTGGGCTCATTTCGTTGGGCGGGTTTTTCTAGTGCCTGGGCTCATTTCGTTGGAAGCGGGTTTTCAAGTGCTCTGGGCTCATTTCGTTGGAAGCGGGTTTTCAAGTGCTCTGGGCTCATTTCGTTTAGGCGGGTTTTTCAAGTCTGGGCTCATTTCGCGGGTTTTGGAAGCGGGTTTTCAAGTGCTCTGGGCTCATTTCGTTTGGAAGCGGGTTTTCAAGTGCCTGGGCTCATTTCGTTAGCGGGTTTTCAAGTGCCTGGGCTCATTTCGTTAGGCGGGTTTTCAAGTGCTCTGGGCTCATTTCGTTTTAAGCGGGTTTTCAAGTGCCCTGGGCTCATTTCGTTGGAAGCGGGTTTTCAAGTGCTCTGGGCTCATTTCGTTTGGAAGCGGGTTTTTCAAGTGCTCTGGGCTCATTTGGGCGGGTTTTCAAGTGCTCTGGGCTCATTCATCGTTGAAGCGGGTTTTCAAGTGCCCTGGGCTCATTTCGTTGGAAGCGGGTTTTCAAGTGCTCTGGGCTCATTTCGTTGGAAGCGGGTTTTCAAGTGCCTGGGCTCATTTCGTTGGAAGCGGGTTTTCAAGTGCCCTGGGCTCATTTCGTTGAAGCGGGTTTTCAAGTGCTCTGGGCTCATTTCGTTGGAAGCGGGTTTTCAAGTGCCCTGGGCTCATTTAGTTAGAAGCGGGTTTTCAAGTGCCCTGGGCTCATTTCGTTTCAGCGGGTTTTCAAGTGCCCTGGGCTCATTTCGTTGGAAGGTTTTTTTCAAGTGCCTGGGCTCATTTCGTTGGCGGGTTTTCAAGTGCCTGGGCTCATTTCGTTGAAGCGGGTTTTCAAGTGCCCTGGGCTCATTTCGTTTAAGCGGGTTTTCAAGTGCTCTGGGCTCATTTCGTTTGAAGCGGGTTTTCAAGTGCCCTGGCTCATTCATTTTCGCGGGCGGGTTTTCAAGTGCTCTGGGCTCATTTAGGTTTTCAAGCGGGTTTTCAAGTGCTCTGGGCTCATTCGTTGGAGGCGGGTTTTCAAGTGCTCTGGGCTCATTTCGCGGGCGGGCGGGTTTTCTGTGTGCATTTCTGGGTTTTCATTTCGTTGGGGCGGGTTTTCAAGTGCTCTGGGCTCATTTCGTTGGAAGCGGGTTTTCAAGTGCCTCTGGGCTCATTTGGGCGGGTTTTTCAAGTGCCCTGGGCTCATTTTCGTTTAGGCGGGTTTTCAAGTGCCTGGGCTCATTTCGTTTTAGCGGGTTTTCAAGTGCCTGGGCTCATTTCGTTGGAAGCGGGTTTTCAAGTGCTCTGGGCTCATTTCGTTGGAAGCGTTTTTTCAAGTGCCTGGGCTCATTTCGTTGGGCGGGTTTTCAAGTGCCCTGGGCTCATTTCGTTTAGGCGGGTTTTCAAGTGCTCTGGGCTCATTTCGTTTGAAGCGGGTTTTCAAGTGCCTGGGCTCATTTCGTTTGAGCGGGCGGCGGGTTTTCAAGTGCTCTCTGGGTTCATTTCGTTTGGTGCGGGTTTTCAGTGTGCCTGGGCTCATTTAGTTTAGGCGGGTTTTCAAGTGCTCTGGGCGGGTTTTTTGTTGGAAGCGGGTTTTCAAGTGCTCTGGGCTCATTTTCGTTGGAAGCGGGTTTTCAAGTGCTCTGGGCTCATTTCGTTTGGGCGGGTTTTCAAGTGCCCTGGGCTCATTTCGTTGGAAGCGGGTTTTCAAGTGCCCTGGGCTCATTTTTTGGAAGCGGGTTTTCAAGTGCCCTGGGCTCATTCGTTGGAAGCGGGTTTTCAAGTGCCCTGGGCTCATTTCGTTGGAAGCGGGTTTTCAAGTGCCTGGGCTCATTTCGTTGGAAGCGGGTTTTCAAGTGCTCTGGGCTCATTTCGTTGGAAGCGGGTTTTCAAGTGCTCTGGGCTCATTTCGGGCTTTTCAAGCGGGTTTTCAAGTGCCTGGGCTCATTTCGTTGAAGCGGGTTTTCAAGTGCCCTGGGCTCATTTTTGGAAGCGGGTTTCAAGTGCCCTGGGGCGGGTTTTCAAGTGCTCTGGGCTCATTTCGTTTGGGCGGGTTTTTCAAGTGCCCTGGGCTCATTTCGTTGGAAGCGGGTTTTCAAGTGCCCTGGGCTCATTGAAGCGGGTTTTCAAGTGCGGGTTTTCAAGTGCTCTGGGCTCATTTCGTTGGAAGCGGGTTTTCAAGTGCCCTGGGCTCATTTCGTTAGGCGGGTTTTCAAGTGCCTGGGCTCATTTCGTTTGAGGCGGGTTTTCAAGTGCTCTGGGCTCATTTCGTTGGAGGCGGGTTTTCAAGTGCCTGGGCTCATTTCGTTTAAGCGGGTTTTCAAGTGCTCTGGGCTCATTTCGTTAGGCGGGTTTTCAAGTGCCCTGGGCTCATTTCGTTGGAAGCGGGTTTTCAAGTGCCTGGGCTCATTTCGTTGGAAGCGGGTTTTCAAGTGCCCTGGGCTCATTTCATTTCAAGCGGGTTTTCAAGTGCCTGGGCTCATTTCGTTTCAAGCGGGTTTTCAAGTGCTCTGGGCTCATTTCGTTGGGCGCGGTTTTCAAGTGCTCTGGGCTCATTTCGTTGAAGCGGGTTTTCAAGTGCTCTGGGCTCATTTCGTTGGGCGGGTTTTCAAGTGCCTGGGCTCATTTCGTTGAAGCGGTTTTCAAGTGCCCTGGGCTCATTTCGTTCAAGCGGGTTTTCAAGTGCCCTGGCGGGTTTTCAAGTGCTCTGGGCTCTGGGGTTTTCATTTCATTTGGAAGCGGGTTTTCAAGTGCTCTGGGCTCATTTCGTTGAGGCGGGTTTTCAAGTGCCCTGGGCTCATTTCGTTGGAAGCGGGTTTTCAAGTGCCTGGGCTCATTTCGTTGGAAGCGGGTTTTCAAGTGCCTGGGCTCATTTCGTTGAGGCGGGTTTTCAAGTGCCTGGGCTCATTTCGTTAGCGGGGGTTTTCAAGTGCTCTGGGCTCATTTCGTTTGAAGGCGGGTTTTCAAGTGCCCTGGGCTCATTTCGTTTAGGCGGGTTTTCAAGTGCCCTGGGCTCATTTCGATGGAAGCGGGTTTTCAAGTGCCTGGGCTCATTTCGTTTAGCGGGTTTTCAAGTGCCTGGGCTCATTTCGAAGCGGGAAGCGGGTTTTCAAGTGCTCTGGGGTTTTCATTTCTGGGCTCATTTGGAAGCGGGTTTTCAAGTGCCTGGGCTCATTTCGTTGGGCGGGTTTTCAAGTGCCCTGGGCTCAAGCGGGTTTCAAGTGCGGGTTTTCAAGTGCTCTGGGCTCATTTAGTTTGGGCGGGTTTTTCAGGTGCCTGGGCTCATTTCGTTGGAAGCGGGTTTTCAAGTGCTCTGGGCTCATTTAAGCGGGTTTTCAAAGCGGCTTTTCAAGTGCTTTGGGCTCATTTCGTTGGAAGCGGGTTTTCAAGTGCTCTGGGCTCATTTCGTTTAGGCGGGTTTTCAAGTGCCTGGGCTCATTTCGTTGGAAGCGGGTTTTCAAGTGCCTGGGCTCATTTCGTTAGGCGGGTTTTCAAGTGCCCTGGGCTCATTTCGTTGAAGCGGGTTTTCAAGTGCCCTGGGCTCATTTCGTTTAGGCGGTTTTTCAAGTGCCTGGGCTCATTTCGTTTGAAGCGGGTTTTCAAGTGCCTGGGCTCATTTCGTTGGGCGGGTTTTCAGTGTGCCTGGGCTCATTTCGTTTAAGCGGGTTTTCAAGTGCCTGGGCTCATTTCGTTGAAGCGGGTTTTTCAGTGTGCCCTGGGCTCATTTTTGGAGGCGGGTTTTCAAGTGCCTGGGCTCATTTCGTTGGAAGCGGGTTTTCAAGTGCCTGGGCTCATTTCGTTGAAGCGGGTTTTCAAGTGCCTGGGCTCATTTCGTTGGAGGCGGGTTTTCAAGTGCCCTGGGCTGGGTTTTGGAAGCGGTTTTTTCAAGTGCCTGGGCTCATTTCGTTGGAGGCGGGTTTTCAAGTGCTCTGGGCTCATTTCGTTGAAGCGGGTTTTCAAGTGCTCTGGGCTCATTTCGTTTGAGGCGGGTTTTCAAGTGCTCTGGGCTCATTTCGTTTGAGCGGGTTTTCAAGTGCTCTGGGCTCATTTCGTTTGGCGGGTTTTCAAGTGCTCTGGGCTCATTTCGTTTGGGCGGGTTTTCAAGTGCCTGGGCTCATTTCGTTGGAAGCGGGTTTTCAAGTGCCCTGGGCTCATTTCGTTGGCGGCGGGTTTTCAAGTGCCTGGGCTCATTTCGTTTTTCAAGTGCGGGTTTTCAAGTGCCCTGGGCTCATTTAGTTTGAGGCGGGTTTTCAAGTGCTCTGGGCTCATTTCGTTTGAAGCGGGTTTTCAAGTGCCTGGGCTCATTTCGTTGAAGCGGGTTTTCAAGTGTGCTGGGCTCATTTCGTTGGAGGCGGGTTTCAAGTGCCCTGGGCTCATTTTTTTTTCAAGTGCGGTTTTCAGTGGCTCATTTATTTTGAAGCGGGTTTTCAAGTGCCTGGGCTCATTTCGTTAAGCGGGTTTTCAAGTGCCCTGGGCTCATTTCGTTGGAAGCGGGTTTTCAAGTGCCCTGGGCTCATTTCGTTGGAAGCGGGTTTTCAAGTGCACTGGGCTCATTTCGTTGAAGCGGGTTTTCAAGTGCCTGGGCTCATTTAGTTTGGCGGGTTTTCAAGTGCCTGGGCTCATTTCGTTAAGCGGGTTTTCAAGTGCTCTGGGCTCATTTCGTTTGGAAGCGGGTTTTCAAGTGCTCTGGGCTCATTTCGTTGAAGCGGGTTTTCAAGTGCGGGTTTTCAAGTGCCTGGGCTCATTTCTGGGGCGGCGGGTTTTCGGGTTTGCTCTGGGCTCATTTCGTTTGAAGCGGGTTTTCAAGTGCTCTGGGCTCATTTCGTTGGAAGCGGGTTTTCAAGTGCTCTGGGCTCATTTAGTTTGGAAGCGGGTTTTCAAGTGCTCTGGGCTCATTTCGTTGGAAGCGGGGTTTTCCTGGGCTCATTTCTGGCGGGTTTTCATTGCCCTGGGCTCATTTCGTTGCGGGTTTTCAAGTGCCCTGGGCTCATTTCGTTGAAGCGGGTTTTCAAGTGCTCTGGGCTCATTTCGTTGGAAGCGGGTTTTCAAGTGCCCTGGGCTCATTTCGTTGGATGCGGGTTTTCAAGTGCCTGGGCTCATTCGTTGAAGCGGGTTTTCAAGTGCTCTGGGCTCATTTTTTGGGCGGGTTTTCAAGTGCTCTGGGCTCATTCGTTGAAGCGGGTTTTCAAGTGCTCTGGGCTCATTTCGTTTGGGCGGGTTTTTTCAAGTGCCTGGGCTCGTTTTCGTTTCAAAGCGGGTTTTCAAGTGCCCTGGGCTCATCATTTCAAGCGGGTTTTCAAGTGCCCTGGGCTCATTGCTCTGGCGGGTTTTCAAGTGCCCTGGGCTCATTTCGTTCAGCGGGTTTTCAAGTGCTCTGGGCTCATTTCGTTTCAAAGCGGGTTTTCAAGTGCTCTGGGCTCATTTCGTTGAAGCGGGTTTTCAAGTGCTCTGGGCTCATTTCGTTGGGCGGGTTTTCAAGTGCCTGGGCTCATTTCGTTTAGGCGGGTTTTCAAGTGCCCTGGGCTCATTTCGTTAAGCGGGTTTTCAAGTGCCTGGGCTCATTTCGTTGGAAGCGGGTTTTCAAGTGCCCTGGGCATTTCGTTGGCGCGGGTTTCAAGTTTTCGGGTTTTCAAGTGCCCTGGGCTCATTTCGTTGAGGCGGGTTTTCAAGTGCCTGGGCTCATTTCGTTTGAAGCGGGTTTTCAAGTGCCCTGGGCTCATTTCGTTTTAGGCGGGTTTTCAAGTGCCCTGGGCTCATTCATTTGGAAGCGGGTTTTCAAGTGCCCTGGGCTCATTTCGTTAGGCGGGTTTTCAAGTGCCCTGGGCTCATTTCGTTGAGGCGGGTTTTCAAGTGCCCTGGGCTCATTTCGTTTAGGCGGGTTTTCAAGTGCCTGGGCTCATTTCGTTGGGCGGGTTTTTGAAGCGGGTTTTCAAGTCTTTTCTGGGCATGGGCTCATTTTAGGCGGGTTTTCAAGTGCTCTGGGCTCATTTCGTTTAGGCGTTTTTTCAAGTGCCTGGGCTCATTTCGTTTAGGCGGGTTTTCAAGTGCCTGGGCTCATTTAGATTTGGGCGGGTTTTCAAGTGCTCTGGGCTCATTTCGTTGGGCGGCGGGTTTTTCAAGTGCCTGGGCTCATTTCGTTGGAAGCGGGTTTTCAAGTGCCCTGGGCTCATTTCGTTAGGCGGGTTTTCAAGTGCTCTGGGCTCATTTCATTTCAGCGGGTTTTCAAGTTTCTGGGCTCATTTCGTTTGGGGCGGGTTTTCAAGTGCTCTGGGCTCATTTCGTTGGCGGGTTTTCAAGTGCCTGGGCTCATTTCGTTGGAAGCGGGTTTTCAAGTGCCCTGGGCTCATTTCGTTGAAGCGGGTTTTCAAGTTTTCTGGGCTCTCTCATTTTCATTTAGTTGGAAGCGGGTTTTCAAGTGCCTGGGCTCATTTCGTTTGGGCGGGGTTTTCAAGTGCTCTGGGCTCATTTCGTTGAAGGCGGGTTTTCAAGTGCCCTGGGCTTTCGTTAGGCGGGTTTTCAAGGCGGGTTTTCAAGTTTTCTGGGCTCATTTTTGGAAGCGGGTTTTCAAGTGCTCTGGGCTCATTTTTGAAGCGGGTTTTCAAGTGCCCTGGGCTCATTTTCATTTAGGCGGGTTTTTCAAGTGCCCTGGGCTCATTTCGTTGGAAGCGGGTTTTCAAGTGCCCTGGGCTCATTTCGTTTGGAAGCGGTTTTTTCAAGTGCTCTGGGCTCATTTCGTTGGAGGCGGGTTTTCAAGTGCCCTGGGCTCATTCGTTTGAAGCGGGTTTTCAAGTGCTCTGGGCTCATTTCGTTGAAGCGGGTTTTCAAGTGCCTGGGCTCATTTTGTTTTAGGCGGGTTTTCAAGTGCCTGGGCTCATTTCGTTGAAGCGGGTTTTCAAGTGCTCTGGGCTCATTTCGTTGGAAGCGGGTTTTCAAGTGCCTGGGCTCATTTCGTTGGAAGCGGGTTTTCAAGTGCCCTGGGCTCATTTTCGTTGGAAGCGGGTTTTCAAGTGCCCTGGGCTCATTTCGTTTGAAGCGGGTTTTCAAGTGTGCTCTGGGCTCATTTCGCGGTTTCAAGTGCGGGTTTTCAAGTGCTCTGGGCTCATTTCGTTGGAAGCGGGTTTTCAAGTGCCTGGGCTCATTTCGTTGGAAGCGGGTTTTCAAGTGCCTGGGCTCATTTTCGTTGGAAGCGGGTTTTCAAGTTTTCTGGGCTCATTTTGGAAGCGGGTTTTCAAGTGCTCTGGGCTCATTTCGTTGAAGCGGGTTTTCAAGTGCTCTGGGCTCATTTCGTTAGGCGGGTTTTCAAGTGCCTGGGCTCATTTCGTTGGAAGCGGGTTTTCAAGTGCCTGGGCTCATTTCGTTGGAAGCGGGTTTTCAAGTGCCCTGGGCTCATTTCGTTGAGGCGGGTTTTCAAGTGCCTGGGCTCATTTCGTTGAAAGCGGGTTTTCAAGTGCCCTGGGCTCATTTCGTTAAGCGCGGGTTTTCAAGTGCCTGGGCTCATTTCGTTTAAGCGGGTTTTCAAGTGCTCTGGGCTCATTTCGTTAAGCGGGTTTTCAAGTGCCTGGGCTCATTTCGTTGGAAGGCGGGTTTTCAAGTGCTCTGGGCTCATTTCGGTTTCAAGTGCGGGTTTTCAAGTGCCTGGGCTCATTTCGTTGGAAGCGGGTTTTCAAGTGCCTGGGCTCATTTCGTTGGAAGCGGGTTTTCAGTGTGCCTGGGCTCATTTCGTTGGCGGGTTTTCAAGTGCCTGGGCTCATTTCGTTGGAAGCGGGTTTTCAAGTGCCTGGGCTCATTTCGTTGGAAGCGGGTTTTCAAGTGCTCTGGGCTCATTTCGTTGGAGGCGGGTTTTTCAAGTGCCTGGGCTCATTTGTTTGAAGCGTTTTTTCAAGTGCCTGGGCTCATTTCGTTGGAAGCGGGTTTTCAAGTGCCCTGGGCTCATTTCGTTGGAAGCGGGTTTTCAAGTGCCTGGGCTCATTTCGTTGGAAGCGGGTTTTCAAGTGCCCTGGGCTCATTTCGTTTGAAGCGGGTTTTCAAGTGCCTGGGCTCATTTCGTTGGAAGCGGGTTTTCAAGTGCCTGGGCTCATTTTCGTTGGCGCGGGCGGGTTTTCAAGTCATTTCTGGGCTCATTTCATTTGGAAGCGGGTTTTCAAGTGCCTGGGCTCATTTCGTTGGAAGCGGGTTTTCAAGTGCCCTGGGCTCATTTCGTTGGAAGCGGTTTTTTCAAGTGCCCTGGGCTCATTTCTTTGGAAGCGGGTTTTCAAGTGCCTGGGCTCATTTCGTTGAAGCGGGTTTTCAAGTGCCTGGGCTCATTCGTTTTGGAAGCGGGTTTTCAAGTGCTCTGGGCTCATTTTGGAAGCGGGTTTTCAAGTGCCTGGGCTCATTTCAAGTGCGGGTTTTTGGGCTCATTTCGTTAGGCGGGTTTTCAAGTGCCTGGGCTCATTTCGTTAGGCGGGTTTTCAAGTGCTCTGGGCTCATTTCGTTGAAGCGGGTTTTCAAGTGCCTGGGCTCATTTCGTTTGAAGCGGGTTTTCAAGTGCCTGGGCTCTCATTTCGATTTGGAAGCGGGTTTTCAAGTGCCTGGGCTCATTTTTTTGGAAGCGGGTTTCAAGTGGTGCCTGGGCTCATTTCCCTGGGCTCATTCAAGTGCCCTGGGCTCATTTTTTTCAAGTGTTCTGGGCTCATTTCGTTTGGGCGGGTTTTCAAGTGCCTGGGCTCATTTAGTTTGGAAGCGGGTTTTCAAGTGCCCTGGGCTCATTTCGTTGGAGCGGGTTTTCAAGTGCTCTGGGCTCATTTCGTTTGAGGCGGGTTTTCAAGTGCCCTTTCAGCGGGTTTTCAAGTGCTCTGGGCTCATTTCGTTTGGGCGGGTTTTCAAGTGCCTGGGCTCATTTCGTTGGAAGCGGGTTTTCAAGTGCCTGGGCTCATTTCGTTGGAAGCGGGTTTTCAAGTTCCCTGGGCTCATTTCGTTTTTAAGCGGGTTTTCAAAGTGCCCTGGGCTCATTTCGTTGGAAGCGGGTTTTCAAGTTCCCTGGGCTCATTTCGTTGGAAGCGGGTTTTCAAGTGCCTGGGCTCATTTCGTTGGAAGCGGGTTTTCAAGTGCCCTGGGCTCATTTTGATTTAGCGGGTTTTTTCAAGTGCCCTGGGCTCATCATTTTTGGAAGCGGGTTTTCAAGTGCTCTGGGCTCATTTCGTTGGAGGCGGGTTTTCAAGTGCCTGGGCTCATTTCGTTTGAAGCGGGTTTTCAAGTGCTCTGGGCTCATTTCGTTGGAAGCGGGTTTTCAAGTGCTCTGGGCTCATAGGCGGGTTTTGGAAGCGGGTTTTCAAGTGCTCTGGGCTCATTTCGATTTTCGGGTTTTTTCAAGTGCCTGGGCTCATTTCGTTGGAAGCGGGTTTTCAAGTGCTCTGGGCTCATTTAGATTTAGCGGGTTTTCAAGTGCTCTGGGCTCATTTTCGTTGGAAGCGGGTTTTCAAGTGCTCTGGGCTCATTTCGATTTGAGGCGGGTTTTCAAGTGCTCTGGGCTCATTTCGTTGGAAGCGGGTTTTCAAGTGCCTGGGCTCATTTCGTTGAGCGGGTTTTCAAGTGCTCTGGGCTCATTTCGTTGGAAGCGGGTTTTCAAGTGCTCTGGGCTCATTTCATTTTGGAAGCGGGTTTTCAAGTGCTCTGGGCTCATTCATTTGGCGGGTTTTCAAGTGCGGGTTTTCAAGTGCTCTGGGCTCATTTCGTTTAGCGGGCGGGTTTTCAAGTGCTCTGGGCTCATTTCGTTGGAAGCGGGTTTTCAAGTGCTCTGGGCTCATTTTCGTTAAGCGGGTTTTCAAGTGCTCTGGGCTCATTTCGTTGGAAGCGGGTTTTCAAGTGCTCTGGGCTCATTTGTTTAGGCGGGTTTTCAAGTGCTCTGGGCTCATTTTTCGTTGGAGCGGGTTTTCAAGTGCTCTGGGCTCATTTCGTTGAAGCGGGTTTTCAAGTGCTCTGGGCTCATTTCGTTGGAAGCGGGTTTTCAAGTGCTCTGGGCTCATTTCATTTTGGAAGCGCGGTTTTCAAGTGCTCTGGGCTCATTCGTTTTTTTTTCAAGTGCTCTGGGCTCATTTCGTTTGAGGCGGGTTTTCAATTGCTCTGGGCTCAT
>JAEOAE010001944.1:0-16243 GCA_036365155.1 Meriones psammophilus
ATTTACCAAGACCACAGTGAGTTTGGAACTGATGAGGGTATCTCCATGTCTTGGAAAGAACTGTGTTCTCAGAATCTGAAGGAAGCCTTCCTCAAATGCCCTGACCCTGCAGCTCATCCTATTTTGATTTTAGAAAAAGAACAGTGTTTTATTTTAAATACTTCATAAACTTGGGGAAATATCCCATAGCCTAGGCCACAGTTGTACTGGCTCTGCCAAGCATATTTGAAGAGTTTTAGAAGAAATTAGGTGATTCTACATACATGAGGCTCTTGGGGAAAGCTTTTGTTTGATCAGGGTGTCCTTCAACATGACAGGGTTTTCCCTGTTCAGTTGGTTTTCACTAAATGTCTTCCACATATAACAGACCTATGCCTTCCTCAAAAAGAAAACTAACTTTATGGAACACCAGTCTTTAATGTTGGCTGTGAGTCTATAATGGCAATTAAACAGCTTGTTATATGCCTCTTCTTTGGCATGGAGATGGGCCAATGGTTTGTATGAATCAGGGCTGTCTCCTTGGCTATGGCTGGAGACAAATTTGTTAATTATCATCTTGAACAAACATGTGTTTCCTAGCATCCTAATCTCTAACAGGCCTGCATGGCATGCTACTTATCTACTTAGCCCTTAGCTAAATTCTACTTGGTGTGAATTCCTGTCACCTAAGTATTGGTAAATCCCTTACATCAACAATTCTACTTGTTCACATCACAGCTTTATAAGGAAGTGCTACTCAACACATGTTATTTACAACCTCAACAAAATTAACTCCAAATGAATCTTATATCTAAATGTTAAATGCCAAGGTCAGAACTTGGAAAAGGTACTAGAAACTAGGCTTCTCTGAGTTTGCATCCTACCAAGGACATGTCTATGTTCAAACCCCTCCTGCAAATACTTTGTGAACATGCAGCCCCATAGTGTGTAGGGAGGCAGCCTCCAGAGCCCCAACCCTCTCCAAGCAGCTCTTCCATTTTACTAACTTCACCTGAGCTTGCAGCTCTACCTCCCACCCTACCACTTGAAACATTTTCCTAATTTTCAGTTAACTCAGAAAAAATGCTATTACCTTAATCAAGGTGGCTAATCTGTAAAATTATATCATTTACAAAGCTCTGCCTTATTATGGACAGAACTCACACAACTTTGTTTCTTTATCATCTTGAGTTCAGGACCAAATGTCAAGGGATATAAATTAAGGGCCTTGGATTCCAGACCAAATGTCTTGGAAAATAGTTAAAGGTCTTGAGCCCAGTGTCCTGTATCAGCACAGCCTCCAACAGAAACTGCCTTGCTTAACCCACAATGTTAAAATTTGATTGGATAACCCAAGCACTCACCAAGGGACCCTGCCCTTGTGGATTCAATCCTTTAAATTTGCAATAAAGAACTGTTCATATCCTGAACTGGCCGCCTCCCTGAGCTCAGAAAATAAAGCTTTCATTTTAACCTTCTGCTCCAGAAATGACTTTTCTCTGCTCCCAACCCGAAGCCAATATAGTCAAGATATTCAGATGCCCGCAGTGTTCAGGGCTACAAATAGGGACTTCTCAGGTGGCTGATTCTGTCTGCTGGTTCCCACTCTGCCTCAAGAAGGACCCTACACGACAGCTCCTACTGTTCAGCCTCCTGCTCCACCAGGTTGGGGGCAGCAGACACAATCTCACCATGTTGCGACTTTGGAACTTGTCTGAAATACCCTCACAGCACAGAGCAGTGGTGCTCAGACCATGGCACACCAACCATTCAACCCCATTCATCTCAGCTACAGAGGGAACATGCAGCATGGGGCCAGTAAGAACCTGCCTCTTCCTCTAACTGAAGAGATGGAAGATCCTGATTGGCCTCTGAGTCTTGAGTGACATGAGCACCTCCCTAAGTGTTACACTGTACTGAAAGGACAAGGGTTAGTGATTCTGGGCTCAGGCTTCAGTTTCAGGACCAAATCTTCTTCAGATCTGCAGTGATTTGCATTTCATCATCATTTGTGCCTGTCTCCCCTAGCCTACCCTCTGACTTCCAGCACTCAGGATGCAATTTCCCCCTTCCTACTGGAATCAAGGTGGATATTGCACAACCATTATTCAACCTGTACCAGAGTAAACAATCTGTGCTACAGATAAAATGGTGCCAAGAGTATTAAGAATTAAAAAGAGATTTTAGAAAATGCAAGGAGATTTTTGCTTGGTGACTTCACACTGGGGTCAGGTAAACTGCAGCCGCTTTTCTCCTGGAAGATAAGTGACAACCCAGGGGGAAAAAAGCAGGAAAAACATGACACTTTGGAGTACTATCAGCAGGTAAATCTGCTTCCTCAATGGGAACATGAAGAAAACAGAAAGCTGTGCTAGTGAAGGCTCTCTGCATGAAAAGAAATGACAGAATTTCTCTGGACATATACAGCTATCACAGACATATATGTATGATTTGGTATTTTGAGCTGGGCTTCTCCTTTTAGTCCTGCTTGGACTAGATGTGTAGACCAGGCTGACCTTGAACTCACAGAGAATGACCCGCTTCTTCCTGCCAGGGGACTGGGATTCAAGGCCTGTGCCATCAAATTTGTGCTAGATTTTCTGTTTTAATTTTATTTTTTGTTTTGTTTTTTCAAGACCGGGTTTCATTGTGTATGCCTGTCTGTGCTGGACTCTCATTGTCAACCAGGCCGAACTCACAGAGAACAGCTTGTGTCTGCCGTTCATATGCCTGGATTAAAGGCTTATGCAAGCATTACT
Organism: Meriones psammophilus; assembly: GCA_036365155.1. NCBI lineage: Eukaryota > Metazoa > Chordata > Mammalia > Rodentia > Muridae > Meriones > Meriones psammophilus. Next base: position 2,739 of record JAEOAE010001944.1, read on the forward strand.
GGCAAGACCTTAGACTTTTAAGGATTTGTTTAAGGTAGGGTTTCTTATATAACTAAATTTTTATAAGATTTTTGAGTGGGTGGATGAGGGGACCTCTATTATTATCTGTGTGTGTCTGTGCATGCACAGACATTAAATCAGACACTGCTGCCATCCTCACAGAACTTCTTAGATCAGAGATTTTATTCTTATGCTTAAGAAATTTTATTTGTTTATTTTTTTTTTGAAAAAACATCTCCCCAGGCAGTGAGTTCTGTGCTGAGCACCACTTGCACTGTGGGTCTGATCCTCCGAGGGCAAGGAATCATATAAAATAAGAGAGAGTTAGTATCACCTGCAGAGGACAGGAATTCAACAAGGACCAATTATATCTGGGAACAGGGGTCTTTTATGAGACTGTATCTCCAACCAAGGACCATGTATAGATATAACCTAGAATCCCTGCTCAGATGGAGCCCATGGTAGCTTGGTATCCAAGTGGGCACCCTAGTAAGGGGAACAGGGACTATTTCTGACATGAACTCAATGGCTGGCTCTTTGTCCTCCCCCCTCTGAGGGAGGAGCAGCTTTGCTAGGCCACAAAATTGGACACTGCAGGCAGTCCTGAAGATACCTGATAAGCTAAGGTCAGATAGAAGGGAAGGAGGACCTCCCATATCAGTGGACTTGAAAAAAGGTAGGGAGGAGATGAGGGAGGGAGGGTGGTATTGGGAGGTAATGAGGGAGCAGGCTACAGCTGGGATACAAAGTTAATAAACTGTAACTCATATTTAAAAATAAAAATAAAAAATAAAAAACAGAGAACAGATCTCAACAGAGAATTCTCAACAGGAGAATCTCAAATGGCTGAGAAACACTGTTCAGGTTCAGCATCCTTATCCTTTAAGGAATTGCAAATGGAAACTACTTTGAGCTTTAATTTTACACATGTCGGAATAGTGAAGTTTAACAGGACAAGCGACAGCTCACTCATACTGACAAAGGTGTTGGGGAAGTGGAACACTCCTCCATTGCTGGATGGAGGTCAAACAAATACAGCCAATAATCTATTTTCTCAGACAACTGAGTTGTTGTCCCAGGAAGTCATATGGAAATGCCCCAAAAGCCAAGGCTAATATTAGGACAGAGCATTGATCTCTCAAAAATAACAGCAGGGCCACACTGTGGAGGAAAGCTTACACACAGTGCACTGAAGGTGGAGAGGTGGACTAGGTGCAGGCTGAAAGACTTCACCGCTATGTTCTAGTCTCCTTAGGGTGAGACGATACTGTGCAGGCTACTGAAAGAGAAACATGGACAGAAACCCAGAATAAAAACCACTCCACCTAAAATCTGTACTGCTTGCAAGATGTAAAGTTGGCATGGTGGCACCAAACTTGCTTGAGTGGTGAGCTAATGTTTGGTTTAACTTGCAGCCTAAGCCATGGGATGGAATCCACTCCCTTCATGGCCAGGAATGTCACAGAGAAATAAATGACAAGCATTGCATGTGCATGTATCAGCACCAGGTCCTCTACTGAGGTGTCATTGCTGTTAGCTCTCTATTTTTGTGGGAATCGTAACATTAGCAACAGGTGTAGCTTTGACTCTCTCACCTGCTCTTGAGAATCTTTTTTCCTGATTGGGTTCCTTGTCAATCCTTTGTGTGAGGTCTGTTTGTTTATCTTTTTGTTTCTTGTTTGGTCTTGTTTTGCAGTCCTATCTTGGAGGCCTGTTCTTTTCTGAAAAGGATACAGAGTGGAGGGAGTGGAACTGGGGAAGAAGGGAGGTATGCTAGACATGGGAGAAGTGGAGAGAGGGAAAACAGTGGTCAGAATATATTGTATGAGGGAAGAATCCTTTTCAATTCAAAAGCATTAATTCAATTTTCCTACCTAAAAATGGAAAGAAGGGAAGCAATAAAAGAAAAGTGAAATAGTGAAGACAAGGAAAACACAATCATGATGTACAGTTATTGTTCTGTGTGCATAGAGGAAAAGCATCACTCAGGAGTTTAACAAGATTATTCTTTAGTCCCATCTAGATCTGTGAAATCAGAAGTTTTCCTCTCACCAATGTGAAATATATATCATGCAGGTAAAAAAATGGTAATTTTCTGATGTTATGTGGAATTACAGGGGTCCCTGCTCATTTAATTCCAAAAGAGTACTCTTTCTTCTCTATAATAAAAACTAAAGTTTGAAGCTGCAGAGGTGGCTTAGCAGATACAAACACTCTCTGTTCCTTCAGAGGTCCTGAGCTCAATTCCCAGCTACCACATGGTGGCTCACAACCATATATACTGTGGTCTGTTGCGCTCTTCTGGCATGCAGGTGCACATGCAGACAGAACACTAATTAAATAAATAACATCTTTAAAAAGAAACAACCAAAAACAATGTTTGAATAATACTCACAATAATAGAAATAAATGCATGTTATACACTATACATTAAATGTATATAATACATTAAGTATATACAAACTGATATTTTAAAATGTTAAGCATTTAAACATGTTTTTCCAATAAAAATAAAAGTGTTACCATCTAAGGCAGGTTAGCTGATCAGAACAAAACTAAGAAGTTTCACTCGTGTAAGACTATTACATATTTATTCAACTGTAATTTATTGTCATTATTTCAATTCAAATGAAACAAGTCAGTCTCTTAACTCGTTTTTACTTCATGCAGCATGACTCATTGGTAGAAAGCTCTCAGACCATCAAAATAAATCAATTATCTGCATTTTTATAGTATACTATAAAATCACATTTGCTTTTTTTTCTATAACAACTTTTGCTCTAAAAAGCCTGATATTTGATTTTCCTTCTCCACATACCAACTCAAATTATGTTTCAAAAATTCTTTGAAGGTAATTGCGTCAGGTAGGTTGTATTGTTTCTGCCTTTCATTTTGTATTGCAAACTTTAAGGTAGACAATATGACTGAAGCTCTCCAACCCAATGGACAAATGGGAATGCAGCAAGAGTGAAATCAGAGAGTAGATGTTCATGGATTTGACACTGCTTATGCTGTAATAATATGCTGTTTCATGACAAATACAGCACTGGATGTGAGAGTCTTTTATATGTGTATAATCCTTTAACCATTGCTATTGTCTTCATTCATTTACCATACTGTCCTCCTGGCTTCAACAAATGAGGCATTAGATTATTTTAAAAGTTATGCCACCATGAATATAAATGCAATAAGCATGAGTATTCAGATACTTCTTTAAAACTAATCAAAAGTACATGAAAATTTACTGAGAAGACTGTGGGATCCATCCCAATTCTGTCATTTTATGAGAGCTCTGTGCAATGCAGGCACACATAAACATGGATACAATGAGAATGTGTGAAAACATGGTGTATTGTGTTGTTTTTGATAATGAGGGGGTGTAGGTGTAGGTAATATCTGCAAATGCATCTGATTACATACACTAAATACTTGCAGTTTTACATTGACAATAACAACACAACTTGATGTTACCTAATTTTAGTTCATTTACATGGGAAATCCCAAATTCATGAGTTTATTCTTTATGCTAATACAAGATCCCATATCACATTCAAATTTATTGTTCAATTCTGGACCATGTTTTATTTTCACTTTTTGTCTTCTCAAATTATACTTGGTGGGATAGCTTTTTGTGTCCATAACAATGAATTTTGTGTCAGTAAACTCTATACTGAAGTCTTCTTTCTATGGCTGTGTAAATTATTTCATATCACTTTCAATTTTATATGCTAACTCTAGGTTGCTAAACAAGTGATTATGTAGGATAATATCATTTATCCTTTTATACTATAGCAAACAACACCAATGAAATGATGTATTTAAAAAACAAAGATGTTGGCTATTTTCTATTTCAATATGAATTCAACAGAATCCAAAGAAAATTTCTATGAATTTCTAAGAGGAAAGCTGATTTCAAAGCCATGTCCCATGAAAAACAACACAGAATTCCAAATAGGATAACGAAGTAAGAGTGCACACATGGGCAGTTGTGACCTCAGAATGTATCTCAGAGCTACAACTATCAAGAATGTGGTACAACAGTTGTGACAAAATTAGGAGAGGAAGAGAAAAAGCCAAAATCATAAGCCTAAAAATATATTCAAATTTTCCTCAAAAGACCCAAGGAAACTCTGCCAGGAAAAATGTGACTTGACCAAGGTCACTCATGGCTATATGTGTATAAAAATTAAATAAGAACAGACTGCGAAACTCTTACAAAAGCAACTCAAACTGACCCCTAAAGTATATTTCTCACAAACCAGCTACTGCAGATCGCTCTTCCAAAAGGAAAGACGACATGCTCAATGGTCTGGAGCTCACTGTGAAAAAAAAGTGATCAAAAAAGAGGGCTATGATTCTAAAGCCCCTCATGCCTTCTTGTGGTTTCAGGCAAATCCAGCCCCACTGAAAGCAATACACAAACCAATGTAGTAAGTGTTTTCATGTTTGCTTACTCCCACATGAATTGTGCCATAAGATATGGAATCTGCCTTATCCACCTCCACAATACTAGCACACCTTAAAAACCTCTGCATCTCAGAAATTCCTTTTGTGTCCTGAAATTAAATTTTCCTGAATCACACCACTATGGCTGAAAGTAACAAAAACATAAAAAGATTCCAAACAAAAATTGATGGAGGATTCACATCGCCCACTTTTTCCAGCTTCAAAACTATTTATAAAATTTGCCATACAAACCTGAATGTGGAATTCAAGGTTCAGAACTTCTAGAGAGCAGACCATCAGTTTTCCAATTTCTCTTCTTACCACACAGCAAAAACAATGTGTGTGTGTGTATGCACACTGACAGTGATATTTTAAGTATCACAGCTTTAAGCTGCTAGGGATTCAGAGGAATTCTCCCAGCCCCCACCCACTGCCCCCAAGGAATCCACACTCAAGGAAGAGTCAGAGACCAAGGACCAATCCCCAAGTCACCACATAGATCAACAGAATGACAGCTGACCCACAGTCTCACCATCACAATATCAGACTCTGAGAACTTAGCAGATCTGTTCCTCCTGGTTTTGGTACAGTGGCCCACACACTCACCATTGCATGGTTTGAAGTCCCTCTCACAGTTCTCTTCAGCTGCATCAGAAAAGAATCCTGGAAAGAAACTATGAGCTACCTCCCACTGGTGCTGCTGATTGATAGGTCTGCCTAGAGTCCCTCGTTTCCTTTGACCACCCAGCTGGGCTTAAGGACACTAACAGCTACTCTACTGGGGGATGAGATCAAATAGCTCAGGGAGCTGAGACCTTCCCAGCTGGGCCCACACCTTAGGCACACACAGAGTCCTACTCTAAGAAATCTGTATTTTAGTATGACTTTCCCATCTCCAAGACACAAGGAGACAGTTCATCTTCTACCTCACAGGGTCCTTTGTGTGCACATGCCAACACACAATCATTGTTCAGTGTCGCTATCTCTACCTTATAGCTGAGAAATCCTGAAGCCAAACAAGTCAAAGTCAAACAGTAACAATTAAAACAAAAATTGATGAAGAATTTGAAAGGAGTGGTAAATGGGAAATGAATGAAAAAAAAAGAAATATAAAGGAAAGGTCATGGATGATTCTAGGTATGGTGGGGTAGAAAGTTTATTATAGAGAAAAGGGATAGACTAGCCAGATGCAGGGACATCTGGGAGAGTCCAGAGGGGACATGACTGTGAGCATTATGAGGAAAAGTAGGAGGGGAGAGGGGAAAGTTAGACCAAGATGCCTGGATAGTAAATGATAGATGAAAAAGCCCAGGTAACCAAAATGGTTGGATTACATAAGGAAGACAACCCAGGGGAAGGGGAACTCAGACCCTGGTCTAGAAGGCTGGGTATGCCAACCATTACCTTATGGCAGGTAGAAACAGGGATGCTGGGAGAACCAGAAGCTGAGCCTGCTTTTATTTGTTAAATAGGTACCTCAGCTATTTGTCCCAGGATTTGAGACTTAACAGTAGGGAAGAATGAGGAGGTTGAAATGATTTCACTATAATCTCAAAACTTGTTTTAAAAAGTTGAAACTGGAGAGCAACAAAACAAGAAAATTTGAACACAGGGAAATTCCCAGAGACTCATACTCCAACCAAGGACTATTCATAGAGATAACCCAGAACCCCTGCACAGATGTAGCCCATGGCAGTTCAGTGTCCAAGTGGGTTACATAGTAATGGGAAGAGAGACTGCCTCTGACATAATATGATTGGCCTACTCTTTGATCACCTCCCCTGAGGGGGGAGCAGCCTTACCAGGCCACAGTAGAGGACAATGCAGCCACTTTTGATGAGAACTGATAGACTAAGATCAGAAAGTAGAGGAGAACCTCCCCTATCAGTGGACTTGGGGAGTGGCATGCATGCAGAAAGGGGAAGGAGGGGGATTGGGAGGAGAGGGGGAAGGGGTTTATGGGGGGATACAAAATGAATAAAGTATAATTAATAAAATATTCAAAAAAAGAAAACGTAAAAAAAAAAAGTTCAAACTGGCTTCATGCCCCAAGATTTTTCTGGGACTAGACATACATAGAAGAGCACACCAAGTATTATGCACTCCTTTTCTCTTGGGATGCACTATTATTGTTAGAGTAATAACATTCCTGTTAGGCTCGGCCACACCAGTTTGCCCAGGTCTTCTGTGTTTGTTGAACCAGTGTAACTATAGAAATTTGGTTTCTAGAAATAAGTTTAGTTCCTCTTCCAGAACCTTGATTGCCTTGGTCTGTGAACTCCAAGTAGTGCCAGTTTGGACTTTTCCTAACCCATTTAAACTGAATAACTGACACTTCTGTCCAAGCAGGAAATCTCTCACCATCCTTTTTCTCCATCCCTTTCTGTGCTATGATGACACCAGCTTCAAAGTAGGTCATTGAACTCAATTCATACACAAGTTCCTCTTTATTTGTAATTACTATGAAAGCCAGGGATGTTTGAAGGACCTCATTCACTGGTTCCTTTTCTATTTCACTGTCCAGGTTAAGGTCCAGCCTGAAATAAGTTGCAAGACACTGGGCCACAAAGGCAGGATAAGGTAGTTCAAAGCTAGTCTTAACTACATAGCATGAAGAAACACTGAGTTTTTTGAGACATTTCTCTAAACAGAAACTAATGAGGAATCCATTTTAAATTAAGAATGAAATTCTTTTTAAAAATATTTAATTTTCTTTTCTGTGCATTACTGTGAAGGTGTCAGATTGCTTGGAATTGGCATTACAGACAGTTGTGAGCTGTCCCTGCAGCTGACTGCCTTAGTCTTTGATCTAGCTATTGCCTACCCTGATTCACACAGCAATTGTATATGATAGATTGTTCTTCCTGTTCTGAACAGAAGGCACAAACCATGCTCCACATGCAAATCCTTTCACTGTAACTACAATGGACAGTTTATTACTAACTCAAATTATAGAGCTCTTTTGTGGTACAGCCATTTAACTAAATAATTTAGAAATTTTAATCAAGAGGAAAGCAATGTCATTGCCCTAGGGAGAAACAGACTGGGATGAAGGTGACCTCAGTCCGAATAGCTTGCCTTGAAAACACTTATCTACAAGGGTGAAGATGCAACTGTTCTAGAACTAATATCGCCTCCCAAGGAGAAATCACTGCAAACACAATTAAAAGAGTATTTAAGACAGAGTACATTTAATGACAACATACATTCAGCTCTGGCCAATGCTTAAAGGAGGCAGTCGAGGACAGAATTTTGCATTACACATATCTTGTAACCTTTAAGTCACTTTTAGGTTCAGTCCGAGGTTATGATTTCAACAATTAAAATGTGGACTGGGGACTTGTAAGTCTAGCCACTTAGAAAGATTTACACAGCAAAAATATTGCCAGAAGTAGACTAGTGCCCTCAAACAGCAGGTCACTATTCAGTGACAGGGTCCTGAAGTGAGTATGCCAGAAGAGGAAAAGACAGGAAAAGGCAACATTGGAAAAAATAAAAGCTGGGGCGGGGAGGTCTTATGCAAGGTATGTGTTAAGCCGAGTAAGCATTTTTGTCCTTCAGTTCATTTATTTAATCACTTAACAGCCAGATGGAAAAATCCACCCTCCTTTCCTCCCTGTCTCACCCCCACACCCCACTCCCCCCTACCTCTATCCTCATAGAAGCAGATCCCCTTCCCCACTTAAGTACCAACATACCCTGATGCATCAAGTCTAAATGGAACCAATTGTTCCCTTTCCCACAGAAGCTAGACAAGTCAGTCCAGGTGCAAGGAAAGTGATCCAAACCCAGGCACAGAGTCAGAAACAGTCAGGACTCCCACTGTTAGGGGAGCTACATGATGACCAATCTGCACATCTGCTACATATGTGGAGGGGTTCTATATCCAGCCCATGAATACTATTTAGTTGGTGGTTCAGCCTCTGAAAGGTCCATGGCCAAGTTAGCTTCTCAAGAATAGCATCTGTTATACTACTTTCAGGGGAAATGGAAGGAAATGGTTAACTTCTGTGATGTCAGCAGAAAACATCATTAAGTAGAAACAAATCCACGAGGAGTCTAATGAAACAGAGCTGCATTAAGAGGAACACAGGGTCTCTCAAGAACATTACTAACAAAGCCTACAGTGGCCATGGAGTTGACAACCACAGTCCCATGTGGTGGGAAGAGCTGGGATCTCATGATCTGAAGCAATGCCTCCCCAAAGGCCTGAGACTCAGACCATTATAGGCTATCTCAAACATATTCCTGGCTTTTGAGAAGGAACTCCATTTTATTCTCAATACATGGAGAACTTAGTGAAAGCTCCCAAGGCCTAGGTCTGTTACTGGCTATGCAAAAAATGTTAATGGGACTGAGAAAGAACTATGCCATTCCCCTTATATGAAGGCCTCATGGAATGCCTTCATTAATCAGGACAGCTGTGAACACAAACACATTTGTTTTGTTTTTGTCTTTTTTTTTTTTTTCCTTTTCAAACAGTTGTAAACCAGTATAGGCTTGCCCCTGTGGCAAAACTATTCTTTTCTCAAAAAGAAAACTGGACCTTTAGGTAAATGAATTTTAATTCAAAACATGGCTGTTCTGGCAAGAGATCACATCCAAAGACTTTCTAGGTCTATATGTTCTGGTTGGAATACAGACACACCTTTAATCCCAGGAGAAAAAGATAAACAGATCTTTGTGGTCAAAATCAGCCTGGTATAGAGCAAGTTTCAGGAAAAGAAAAGCTAAGGTCAGGGTGTGGTGGTACAGACCTTTAACCTAGCCCTCAGGAAACAGAGAGATGCAGATGTTTGAGTTCTAGCCATTTCTAATCAGGCTGTTAAGCTGAGTCAGTGAGTTGACAGGCAATGCAGTCAAGTTGAGTTTTCAGAATTCAGAAAAAGTTTTACTGCTAGCCTTTTACAGACACAAGTTGAAGAGAGAAACTTGACACAGGCGAAGACAGACAGAGCCAGAGAATGAGAAGCATCCACAAGATTATGACATATTGCCAAAGTCAGTATGAGGCCAAGCAGAGCAATTCAGTCACAAACTACGAAAAGCCAGATTGATTCAGTCACCTTGGAGGGGAGTCTGAGCCAGAATAGCTGAGTTGAACAGGCCAGCAAGAGTTCAGAAAGAACTAGAAAGGGTGAGCTCATTCAGCACTAAGTCTCAGAGGATGAAATCATTCTAGGCCTAGATTGGATTGTATGGAGGCTAGAAGTATGCAGCACTAGGCCTATGTTTGCAGATGAAGGCACTAGGAGAACAATTACATCAGGGGAATAAAAGTTACTTTAACACCTTTATGTCACCACAGGCTGTAATGTTGGTAGTGACCCTATAAGACTGCCTTGAGCACCTTGGTAGAGCCCTGTACTTTGATATGAGGATCTGCCTGGTAGCTGGTTGTAAATCACAGTTGTCTCTCTCATTTTCTAGGGTTGGAGCCAAAATTTCTGGACAGGCCCGGCCAACATGTGTATGCTAGCATGCTAATCTCTAACAGGCCTGGTTAGCACGCTATTTACCTGTGGGGTGATTTAGAGGCAGTCCTCCCCTGGCTAAATTCTATTTAGTGTCACCTACTATTTCCCAAGCATTGGAAATCCTTTACATCATCAATTCTACTCTTCCTCATCACAGCTTAATATTGGAGTGCTACCCAACACACGAGATGCTGTTTACAACCCCCATAAAACTACGTCCAAATGGATCTCACACATAAAGGTTAAATGCTAAGAGCTGAACTTGTAGAGGATGCAAGAGAAACTGGAACACCAAAGACAAATTAAGTGCTCCGAGTTTGGCGTCCCGCCATGAGGATGATTCTGCACACAAACCGCTGCTGCAAACGCTCTGCGCAAATGCGATCCCTTCAGTGAAGTGACTCAGATGCCACCCCTGGGTCCAGCGAGAGCCCAGAACCACAGGGTCCTTCCCCGGTGGACGCAATTGACCAGCCAGTCCCAGAAGAGACCCCGCACACCAGCTCCCGCCGCTCAGCCGCCTTCTCCTCCCTTAACTCACCATGTTGCAACTTCGGAGCTTGCCTCAGTTTCTCTCACAGCACCCAAGCAGCGGCGGTGGAGGCGGAGCTCAGAGCACTTCACCCGGAACCATGTGAGCCTGCTCAGCAGCGGGAGCTGAACCCACAGGAAGGCATCCGGAAGGACAGGCCTCCTCTCTTGTCTGGCAGGTCCAACCGGAGGCCTTGATTGGCCGGAGAGTCTTGAGTGACAGAAGCCACTTCCTTAGGTTTAGGGAGTCTCCTTTAGGGTTAGAGTGTGCGGAACAGACACAGACCTTTAGTCCCTGACCCTGGCTTCCAGTCCAGGACAGCGCCTTCTCCAGATCTGCAGAGGTTCGCATTTCAGCAGCGCTAATGCCTGTCCTCCCATATCCTGCACATCTGCCTGCATACCCAGCCTCGGAACCGCCCAGCCCTTCCACCCTGGCCGCTCAGCCACTTGCTGCTCCCCAACAAGATCTCATGGCATGTTGGAGCTCTCCCACAGCACTCGGGGCAGTTCTGGTTCTTCCTCTGTGTCTTCTATTTGATTCTATTGATCTACCAGTCAACTTCTATGCCAGTACCATGGAGTTTTTATTATTGTTGCTCTGTAGTACAGCTTGACATCTGGGATGGAGATACCTCCAGACAATCTGTTGTTACACAGGATTGTTTGAGCAGTTCTGTTTTTTTTTTTTTTTTTTCCATATGAACCTGAGACTATTACTCAGCAATTAAAAACAAAGAAATCATTAAATTTGCAGGCAAATGGCGGGAACTAGAAAGTATCATCCTGAGTGAGGTAACCCAGAAGCAGAAAGACACATATGGTGTATACTCATTTATAACTGGATATTAGACATATAATATAGGAAAAACATACTAAAATCTATAGTCCTGATGTAGCTAAACAACAAGGAGGACTCTAGGGAAGAGGCTGAAACCTCACTCAGAAGGGCAAACAGGATAGACATCGGAAGTGGGAGAAGACAAAGAACAGGACAGAAGCCTTCCACAGGAGTCCTCTGAAAGACTCTACCCACAAGGGTTTCAACAGAGATACTGGGACTCATACCCAAACTTTGGGCAGAGTGCAGAAAACCCTATGGAAGATGAGGGAGGTAGGAAGATCTGGAAGGGACAGGATCTCCACAAGAAGACTAACAGAGCCAAAAAACCTGGGTCTAGAAGTCTTTTCTGAGACTGATATTCCATCCAAGGAACATGAATTGAGATAGCTTAGAACCTTCGCTCAGTTATAGCCCATAGAAGCTCAGTTTCCAAGTGGGTTCCCTAGTAAGGGAAACAGGGGCTGTCTCTGACAAGAATTCAGTGGCAGGCTATTTGATCATTTCGCCCTGAAAGGGGCAGCCTTACAGGGCACAAAGGAAGATGATGCAAACAGTCTTGATGAGACTTGATAGGCTAGGGTCAGATGGAAGGGAAAGAGGACCTCCCCTTTCAGTAGACTTGGGGTGGGGCATGGATGGAGAAGATGGAGGGAGGTTGGGATTGGGAGAGGATGAGGGATAGGGCTACAGCTGGAATACAAAGTGAATAAATTGTAATAAATAAAAAATAAATAAAAAGGAAAAAGAAGAATGTTACAATATAGAAATTATAAATAAATCTATGTATGTTGGAAAAAAAACATCCATGGTCTGATTTAATTTACTGCTATTAATTACACATATGTATGCATATAGAGTTCTAAATATGTCTTTTAATGTGACCTCTATATGCTTTCAGGGTGACTTTTTTGGTGCTGGATAATAACTGATTGTTATGCTCTTTACTAGGAAGAATATTTCTCCCATGCTCATGTATTTCTTTGCCTAGGTTTGAGGAATATGATTCCTTCCTGGAGCACCTCAGTATGTCTATTAACATTTTCCCTTTCAGTTAATGTTTATGCACATATGCTGGTAAGTCTTATGAGTGTAGTTTCTGTCATTAAAAGCAGTCACAATCCCAGATCCTACTCTGATTCTCTGTCTTGAACAATATTTTCACAACCTTTTTTGCATATTCTCTAGGCATTAAATGTGGGGATTCTTTTGTAGCAGATGTGTTATCCAAAATTTTTAATAGGTTTTGGTTTTCTCTCATGATTTTTTTGCAAAAGCAAAACCAAACAAAATAAAAAAAAAAAGGCTTTTTTGGTCACTGGTGAACTATGCTTATCTATAGATATAATGAAAATATTAGGTAGATATTATGCTGGTTTATTAAAGTGATCATTGTATACTTTCCATTTAAACAACATGTTTATATTCATTCATGGTCTTATTTGTATTATACTTATTTTTATGTAGATAACTCAGTATTATTGCTTAAGACTGTCATATATATTTACTGGAAGTTCTCCCACTTCCTTCCTTTATGTTAATCCACCTTCATATTTAGAGTACCTCCCCCACATTATCCCAATCAGATCAATTTCACCTTGCCACTGTATTGATTGTCTACCATGTTTCTTTGTTTCTACAGTTATTCCATTGTGAATACTCACAGCTGAAGATTTGGAAGTAGATGCCTCAAAGTAGAGAGAACAAGTGATCTTTGGCTTTTTTGGTTCTGGGTAACCAAAAACAATATGTTTTTCTAGGTCCATTGATTTATTTGTATGACATTTTCCTTATCCATTTAAAAGATATTTATAAATTTTCATTTCATACTTATTCTGAATAAACTAGTGATAAAGGTGACTGAGCAAGTATATCTGGAGTGGGATGTTAATTCTTTTGTGCATATTGTCAAGGAATAAGAGAGCAGGGTCATGAGGCAGATTTATTTTTTTTCCTTTAAGAGAAATCTCTACATTGATTTCTGGACTGGCTCAACCTTTTTAAAAGCTGCCCCCTCTTGTTTTTCAGAGATCCAGTTATTTTTCTCTTCCATAGAAGAATCTCAAATAACACCAAATGTCGTGTTATACTCTAAAAAAAGAACAAGGGAAACAAGTATTTAGTTCATATCTTATATACAATAATTACTATCATGTAATTAAATTTTGAATATTTATATTGTCTACAAATTAATAATTAACAGCCAAAAC
>JAEOAE010003287.1:0-16798 GCA_036365155.1 Meriones psammophilus
TGGAAACTTTTTTTCTGTGCCTTACAGTGTGAGATAATACTTTTCAGTTTTCCTGTATTCCTAATTGGCGGGTGACACACATGTGATTCCGTTTAAAGTAGTGCTTTGCTTTCTGTTCTTTTGTTCGAAACTCGATCTGCAGTACAGTGCATTATATCACTTTTCAGTTTTCCTGTATTCATAATTGGTGGCGACACACATGTGATTTACTTTACAAAGTAGTGCTTTGCGTTTTGTTCTTCTTTTGGAAACTTGTTTCTGTGCTGTACAGTGTGATGTATCACTTTTTCAGTTTTCCTGTTATAATAATTTGAGCAGTGATACGTATGTGAATTAGTTTACAAAGTTGTGCTTTGCGTTTCCGTTCTTCGATGGAAACTTGTTCCTGCTGTACAGTTCGATATATCACTTTTCAGTTTTCCTGTTATAATAATTGAGCAGCCTTACGAATGTGAATTAGTTTTACAAAGTTGTGCTTTGCATTTCTGTTCTTTCAATGGAAACTTTTTTCTGTGCGTACAGTGCAAGGTAACACTTTTCAGTTTTCCTGTATTCCTATTTGAGCGAGTGACACATGTGATTCCCTTTAAAAATAGTGCTTTGGAGCCAAGATGGTGGCGCCCGGGGAAAACAGCACTTCAGGCAGCAAGACAGCACTATCCTGGCAGAGACCAGGAGACTGAACTCAGGGCCCTGAAACTACATCGATCGTGTTTCCCAGTTGAGGGGCTCCCACAGCGTAGAATCGTTCAAGGTCCCCTGTAGGCTGCACAGCCAGAACCGGAAGAAATCCCTGGTACAGCGGGTTTTTGGATCTCGGGCTGGAGCATAGCCCGGCGGCGTCCCTGCCACTTCCCCAAGTTGATCCGTCGGCACAAGGGTACCTGAGACTGGAGTCCCAGTCTGGGGGATCCCACAGGAAGCAGGGTTGCGGGTCTGATGCAGGTCACCCAGTCTCTCCCGGAAAGTCTCTTCCGCCATCACAGCCGAGCTCATGCGCGCACAGAGAGCTTTGCGCTCAGCTCAGCAGTACAGACAAGCTGTGCGTCCCAGTACAACAGGGACTGGGAACCCCTGTCAGAGAGGACCCCACAGAGAAGGAAGAAACAGTGCTGCTGGGGTCACCTAGGGAAAGTCTAGCAGACTGCAGATTGCAAACAGACAGAACTGAGTGCTCCGAGACACCACAGCAGTACTCACAACCAAAGAAAGCTAGCTACATTCAAGAAAACACAGGAAATAAATAACCTCACTTCAGTAAAACAAAAAGCAACCAAGCACACAACCGTATGACCACAGCCAACATCAAAGTCAAAAGTTTAACAGCCACTGGTCATTCTCTCTCTCAATATCAATGGACTGAATTCTCAATAAAAAGACACAGACTAACAGAATGGATGCATAAACAAAACCCAGCAATCTATTGTATACAACAAACACACCTAAGACACAAAGATAGACATTACCTGAGGTTAAAGGGATGGAAGACGGCTTTTCAAGCAAATGGACCCAAGAAGCAAGCAGGGTAGCCATTCTAATATCTGATAAAATAGTCTTTCAACCAAAATTAATCAAAGAGATGGGAAGGACACTTCATACTCATCAAGGAAAAATTCCACCAAGAAGACATCACAATCCTGCACATCTATGCCCCCAAATACAAGGGCACCCACATTTGTGAAAGAAACATTGATAAAACTTAAACCACATATAGCTCCCCACACTAATAGTAGGAGACTTCAACACCCCACTCTCAACAAAGAACAGGTCAACAAAACAGAAATTAAACAAAGAAACAATATCTCTAACAGAGGTAATGAACCAAATGGACCTAACAGATATTTACAGAACCCTACACCCCCAAACACAAAAGAATTTACCTTCTTCTCAGCACCTCATGGAACCTTCTCCAAAATAGACCACATAGTTGTGGTCACAAAGCAAGCCTCAACAAATACAGGAAGATTGAAATAATCCCTTGTATCCTGTCGGATCACCATGGAATAAAGCTGGACCTCAGTAACAACAGAAATAGCAAAAAAGCCTACACATACATGGAAACTGAACAACTTGCTACTAAAAAGACAGCTGGTTCAGGAAGAAATAAAGAAAGAAATTAAAATCTTCCTAGAACTCAATGAAAATGAAGACACAACATACCCAAACTTGTGGGACACAATGAAAGCAGTGCTAAGATGAAAGTTCATAGCACTAAGTGCCTTCAAGGAGAAATTTGAGACAGCGCATTCAAGCAACAATGGCTCACTTAAAAACCCTAGAAAAGAAGAAGCAGACACACCAAGAAGGAGCAGACGGCTGGAAATAATCAAACTCAGGGCTGAAATCAATCAATTAGAAACAAATAAAACAATTCAAAGAATCAATGAAACCAAGAGCTGGTTCTTTGAGAAAATCAACAAGATAGACAAACCCTTAGCCAAGCTAACTAAAAAGGCAGTGAGACACCATCAAATCAACAAAATCAGAAATGAAAAGGGGACATAACTACAGACACTGAGAAATCTAAGCAATCATTAGGACTTACTTCAAAAGTCTATACGGAACAAAATTTGAAAATTTAAATGAAATGGACAATTTTCTTGATCGATTCCACTTACCAAAGCTAAATCAGGACCAGGTAAATCAATTAAATAGTCCTATATCCCCAAGGAAATAGAAGCAGTCATCGAAAGTCTCCCATCAAAAAAAGCCCAGGACCTTGATGGTTTCAGCGCAGAATTCTACCAAACATTCAAGAAAGAGCTAACACCAACTCTCTTCAAACTATTCCACAAAATAGAAACAGAAGGAGCCTTACCAAACTCATTCTATGAAGCCACAGTCACCTTGGTACCTAAATCTCACAAAGACTCAACAAAAAATAGAATTTCAGGCCAATCTCCCATATGAACATTGATGCAAAAATACTCAACAAAATACTATAACCCGAATACAAGAACACATCAAAGATATCATCCACCATGATCAAGTAGGCTTCATCCAAGGTATGCAGGGATGGTTCAATATACAGAAAACCATCAATGTGATCCACCATATTAACAAATTGAAAGAAAAAAAAAAAAACACATGATAATCTCCCTAGATGCTGAAAAAGCCTTTGACAAAATCCAACATCCATTCATGTTTAAAGTATTGGAGAGATCAGGGATACAAGGCACATATCTAAAAATAGTAAAGAGGCGATATACAGCAAACCTATAGCCAACATCAAACTGAACAGAGAGAAACTTAAAGCAATCCCACTGAAATCAAGGACAAGACAAGGCTGCCCACTCTCTCCATATCTCTTCAACATAGTTCTGGAAGTCCTTGATAGAGCAATAAGACAGTTGAAGCAGATCAAGGGGATACAAATTGGAAAGGAAGAAGTCAAATTATAACTATTTGCAGATGATATGATGGTATACGTGGTGACCCCAAAAACTCTACCAGGGAACTCCTACAGCTGATAAACACCTTCAGCAAAGTGGCGGATACAAAATTAACTCAAAAAATCAGTAGCCCCTCCTGTATACAAAAGACAAAAGGGCTGAGAAAGAAATTAGGCAAACAACACCCTTCACAATAGCCACAAATGACATAAGGTACCTCAGAGTAACCCTAACCAAGGAAGTCAAAGACTTGTATGAAAAAAATTTCAAATCTCTGAAGAAAGAACTAGAAGAAGATATGAGAAGATGGAAAGATCTCCCATGCTCATGGCTTGGTTGGATTAACATAGTAAAAATGGCCATCTTACCAAAAGCAATCTACAGATTCAATGCAATGCCCATCAAATTACCAACACAATTCTTTACAGACTTGGAAAGAAAAATTCTCAACTTCATATGGAATAACAAAAACCCAGAATTGCTAAAACAATCCTCTACAATAAAAGATCATCTGGAGGTATCTCCATCCCTGATCTTAAGTTGTACTATAGAGCAACAGTTTTAAAAACTGCATGGTACTGGCATAGAAACAGAATGGTGGATCAATGGAACCGAACAGAGGACCCAGAAATAAACCCATACACTTATGGACACCTGATATTTGACAAAAACGCCAAAACCATACAATGGAAAAAGATAGATTCTTCAACAAATGGTGCTGGTCCAACTGGATGTCTACATGTAGAAAAATGAAAATAGATCCATACTTATCACCCTGCACAAAACTGAAGTCCAAGTGGATCAAAGACCTCAACATAAAACCAGACACATTAAATCGGCAGAAAAAAAAGTGGGAATACCCTAGAACTCATTGGTACAGGGAAAACTTCCTGAACAGAACTCCAACAGCATAGGCTCAAAAGCAACAATCAATAAGCGGGACCTCATGAAACTGAAAAGCTTCTGCAAAGCAAAGGACACCGTCATCAAAACAAGCGACCTCCTACAGATTGGGAAAGAATCTTCACCAACCCTTTATCTGACAGAGGACTCATATCAAGTATATATAAAGAACTAAAAAGCTGAAGAGCAGCAAACCAAGTAATCCACTTAAAAAATGGGAACAGAGCTAAACAGAGAATTCTCTGTAGAGGAATACCAAATGGCAGAGAAGCACTTAAAGAAATGCTCAACCTCACTAGCCATTAGGGAAATGCAAATGAAAACAACCCTGAGATTTCACCTTACACCCATGAGAATGGCCAAGATCAAAAACTCAAGTGACAACACATGCTGGAGAGGTTGTGGAGAAAGGAACCCTTCTCCACTGCTGGTGGGAATGTAAACTGGTACAACCACTCTGGAAATCAATCTGGCCTTTTCTCAGAAAACTAGGAATTCTGCTTCCCAAGATCCAGCCATACCACTCCTAGGCATATATCCAAAAGGCTCAAGCACACAAAAGGAAATTTCCTCAACCATGTTCGTAGCAGCTTTATTTGTAAAAGCCAGAAGCTGGAAACAACCCAGATGCCCCTCAACTGAAGAATGGATGCAGAAAATGTGGTACATCTACACAATGGAATATTACTCAGCAATGAAAAATAAGGAAATCATGAAATTTGCAGGTAAATGGTGGGATCTGGAAAGGATCATCCTGAGTGAGTTGTCCCAGAAGCAAAAAGACACACATGGTATATACTCACTCATATAGACATACAACATAGGACAAACCCACTAAAACCTGTGCATCTAAAAGAAACTAAGCAGAGAGAGGACCCTAACTAAAATGTCTAATCCCCATCCGGAAGGCAAAGAAGGATGGACATCAGAAGAAAGAAGAAAACAAGTAACAACCTGGAACCTACCACAGAGGGGTCTCTGAAAGCCTCTGCCCTACAGACTATCAAAGCAGATGCTAAGCCTGATGGGCAACTGTTGGACAGAGTGAATGGAATTTTATGTAAGAACTGGGAAAAGAGTAAGAGCTGGAGAGGACAGGGTCTCCACAAGTAGAGCAACAGAACAAAAAATTTGAACACAGGGAACTTCCCAGAGACTCATACTCCAACCAAGGACTATTCATATTGATAACCCAGAACCCCTGCACAGATGTAGCCCAGGGCAGTTCAGAGTCAATTGGGTTACATAGTAATGAGAAGAGGGGCTGCCTCTGACATGAACTGACTGGCCTGCTCTTTGTCACCTCCCCTGGGGGAGCAGCCTTACCAGGCCATAGTAGAGGACAATGCAGGCACTTTTGATGTGAACTGATGGAGTAAGATCAGAAAGGAGAGGAGAACCTCCCTATCAGTGGACTTGGGGAGTGGCATGCATGCAGAGGAGGAGGGAGGGTGGGATTGGGAGGAGGGAGGGGCTTATGGGGATGCAGAGTGAATAAAGTGTAATTGATGAAAAATTAAAAAAAAGGAAAAACTAATAATTTAAGAACCTTAAATGACTTTCAAAAGTGGAGGGAAAACATGGAGTTAGTCAATTTACATGGAGCACGTCTCGCCCCTGGGGGCAATGGTCTCCTGAACCTACTCAGACCTCGGACACCACCACTGCTAGTTCTAGAACCAATGCAGGGTGTTCCAACGAGGGGTTAAGGCTTCTCATAATATTTCCTATAAGCCCCACACATGTTTGTTTACATCCCCATTTTATTCATTATTAGCCAGATAGAGCCAAGTAATTGTAGTAATGATACTTGCTTTTTTGCCCAATGCTGTAATGCTAGTAAATTTACTAGCTGGTTACTCACATGCCCGCTGGTGCCTGTGCCCGTTGATGCCCTCACGCTATGACTCTCTTCAGACAGAAAAGGGTTTTGGGTTAGGGTTAGGGTTAGGATTACGATTAGGGTTAGGGTTAGGGTTAGGGGCTTAGGGTTAGTGTTAGGGTTAGGGTTAGGGCTTAGGGTTAGGGTTAGGGTTATACCACTTTTCAGTTTTCCTGTTATAATAATTGAAAAAGCGTCTGAATGTGAATTAGTTTACAAAGTAGTGCTTTCTGTTTCTGTTCTTTCGATGAAAACATGTTTCTTTGCATGCATTCATTTTGATATATCGCTTTTTCAGTTTTCCTGTATTCTAATCGAAAGTGAACAACAGACATGTGAAATAGTTTACAAAGTAGTGCTTTGCGTTTCTCTTCTTTTGTTGGAAACTTGTTTCTATGCTGTACAGTGTGATATATCACTTTTTAGTTTTTCTGTCATAATAATTGAACGGGCGACACGTATGTGAATTAGTTTACAGAGTTGTGCTTTGAGTTTAGGTTCTTTCGATGGAAACTTGTTTCTGTGCCGTAAAGTGCGAGATAACACTTTTCCGTTTTCCTGGATTCCTAATTTAGCGAGCGACCCACATGTGATTCCCATTAAAAGTAGTGCTTTACTGTTCTTTTCTTTGGTTCGAAACTTATTCCTGTGCTATACAGCGTGTTATATCACTTTTCAGTTTTCCTGTATTCCTAATTAAGCGAGAGGCACACATGTGATTTAGTTTTCAAAGTAGTGCTTTGCGTTTCTGTTCTTTCGTTGGAAACTCGTTCCTGTTAGGAACAAGTTAGGGTTAGGGTAAGGGTTAGGTTTAGGGTTAGGGGCTATGGGTTAGGGATAGGGTTATACCACTTTTCAGTTTTCCTGTTATAATAATTGAACAGGCTACAGGAATGTGAATTAGTTTACAAAGTTGTGCTTTGCGTTTCTGTTTTCAATGAAAATTGTTTCTTTGCCATACATTTCAATATATCCTTTTCCAGTTTTCATGTATTCCTAACTTCATGGCGACACACATGTGATTTAGTTTACAAAGTAGTGCTTTGCGTTTCTGTTCTTTTGTTGGAAACTTGTTTCTGTGCCATACAGTGCGAGATAACACTTTTCCGTTTTCCTGTATTCCTAATTGAGTCAGCGACACAAATGTGATTTAGTTTACAAAGTGGTGCTTTGCGTTTCTGTTCTTCTGTTGTAAACTTGTTTCTGTGCTGTACAGTGTGATACATCACTTTTCAGTTTCCTGTTATAATAATTGAGTGGCGTCACGTATGTGAATTAGTTTACAAAGTTGTGCTTTGTGTTTCTGTTCTTTAAATGGAAACTTGTTTCTGTGCCGTACTGTGTTTGAGATAACACTTTTCCGTTTTCCTGTATTCCTAACTGAACAGTGGCACACATGTGATTTAGTTTAGAAATTGGTGCTTTGCGTTTATGTTCTTTCATTGGAAACTTGTTCCTGTTAGGAACAAGTTAGGGTTAGGATTTAGGGTTAGGGTTAGGGTTATGGTTATTGTAGGGTTAGGGTTAGGGTTAGTGTGAGGTTAGGGTTAGGGTTAGAAGTTAGGGATAGAGGTAGGGTAGGGTTAGGGTTATATCACTTTTCAGTTTTCCTGTTATAATAATTTAACAGGGGGACACGTATGTGAATTAGTTTACAAAGTCCTGCTTTGCATATCTGTTCTGTCCATGGAAACTTGTTTTCTTTGCCATACAGTCTTGAGATAACACTTTTCAGTTTTCCTGTATTCCCTAATTGAGTGAGCGATACACATGTGATTCTGTTTAAAAATAGTGCTTTGCCCTTCTGTTCTTTCGTTTGAAACTTGTTCCTGTGCTGTACAGTGTGATATATCACTTTTCAGTTTTCCTGTTATAATAATTGAGCAGGCGACACGTTTGTGAATTAGTTTACAAAGTAGTGGTTTTGCGTTTCTGTTCTTTCCATGGAAACTTGTTTCTGTGCCGTACAGTCTTGAGATGATGACTTTTCAGTTTTCCTGTTCTTTCGTTGAAACTTGTTCCTGTTAGGAACAAGTTAGGGTTAAGATTAGGGTTAGGTTAGGGTTAGGTTTAGGGTTAGGGTTATGGGCTTAGGGTTAGGGTTATGGTTATATCACTTTTCAGTTTTCCTGTTATAATAACTGAATGAGTGGCGCCTATGTGAATTACTTTACAAATACTGCTTTGGGTTTCTGTTCTTCTGTTGGAAACCTGTTTCAAGGCTGTATGCAGTGTGATATATCCCTTTTCAGTTTTCCTGTTATAATAATTGAAAAGGCGTCTGAATGTGAATTAGTTTACAAAGTAGTGCTTTCTGTTTCTGTTCTTCGATGAAAACATGTTTCTTTGCATTCATTTTGATATAGTTCGCTTTTCAGTTTTCCTGTATTCCTAATCGTGAACAACAACAGACATGTGAAATAGTTTACAAAGTAGTGCTTTGCGTTTCTCTTCTTTATTTGGAAACTTGTTTCTATGCTGTACAGTGTGATATATCACTTTTTAGTTTTCTGTCATAATAATTGAGCAGGCGAATTACTGCGTATGTGAATTAGTTTACAGAGTTGTGCTTTGAGTTTAGGTTCTTTCGATGGAAACTTGTTTCTGTGCCGTAAAGTGAGATAATTGAACACTTTTCCGTTTTCCTGGATTCCTAATTGCGTTATGGCGACCCACATGTGATTCCCATTAAAAGTAGTGCTTTACTGTTCTTTTCTTTGGTTGAAACTTATTCCTGTGCTATACAGCGTGTTATATCACTTTTCAGTTTTTCCTGTATTCCTAATTAAGCGAGGCACACATGTGATTTAGTTTTCAAAGTAGTGCTTTGCGTTTCTGTTCTTTTAGTTTGGAAACGTTCCTGTTAGGAACAAGTTAGGGTTTAGTTGGGGTTGAGGTTAGGTTTAGGGTTAGGGGCTATGGGTTAGGGATAGTGAGGTTATACCACTTTTCAGTTTTCCTGTTATAATAATTGAACAGGCTACAGGAATGTGAATTAGTTTACAAAGTTGTGCTTTGCGTTTCTGTTTTCAATGAAAATTGTTTCTTTGCCATACATTTCAATATATCGCTTTTCCAGTTTTCATGTATTCCTAACTGAGCGAAGCGACACACATGTGATTTAGTTTACAAAGTAGTGCTTTGCGTTTCTGTTCTTTTATTGGAAACTTGTTTCTGTGCCATACAATGAGATAACACTTTTCCGTTTTCCTGTATTCCTAATTGAGTCAGCGACACAAATGTGATTTAGTTTACAAAGTGGTGCTTTGCGTTTCTGTTCTTCTGTTGTAAACTTGTTTCTGTGCTGTACAGTGTGATACATCACTTTTTCAGTTTTCCTGTTATAATAATTGAGTGGGCATCACGTATGTGATTATTTACAAAGTTGTGCTTTGTGTTTCTGTTCTTTAAATGGAAACTTGTTTTGTGTGCCGTACTAATTGAGATAACACTTTTCCGTTTTCCTGTATTCCTAACAGGCGTGGCTTTTACACATGTGATTTAGTTTGAAATTGGTGCTTTGCGTTTATGTTCTTTCATTGGAAACTTGTTCCTGTTAGGAACAAGTTGAAGTTATTTTTAGGTTAGGGTTAGGGTTATGGTTATTGTAGGGTTAGGGTTAGGGTTAGTGTGAGGGTTAGGGTTAGGGTTAGAAGTTAGGGATAGAGGTAGGAGGTAGGGTTAGGGTTATATCACTTTTCAGTTTTCCTGTTATAATAATTTAACAGGGGACACGTATGTGAATTAGTTTACAAAGTCCTGCTTTGCATTTCTGTTCTGTCCATGGAAACTTGTTTCTTTGCCATACAATGCGAGATAACACTTTTCCAGTTTTCCTGTATTCCTAATTGTGAAGCGACACATGTGATTCTGTTTAAAAATAGTGTTTTGCCTTCTGTTGTTTAGCGTTTGAAACTTGTTCTGTGCTGTACAGTGTGATATATCACTTTTCAGTTTTCCTGTTATAATAATTGAGCAGGCGACACGTTTGTGAATTAGTTTACAAAGTAGTGGTTTGCGTTTCTGTTCTTTCCATGGAAACTTGTTTCAAAAATACAGTCTTGAATGACACTTTTCAGTTTTCCTGTTCTTTCGTTGGAAACTTGTTCCTGTTAGGAACAAGTTAGGGTTAGGAGTTAGGGTTAGGGTTAGGGTTAGGTTTAGGGTTAGGGTTATGGGCTTAGGGTTAGGGTTATGGTTATATCACTTTTCAGTTTTCCTGTTATAATAACTGAACAGGCGACGCATATGTGAATTACTTTACAAATACTGCTTTGGGTTTCTGTTCTTCTGTTGGAAACCTGTTTCAAGGCTGTGCAGTGTGATATATCCTTTTCAGTTTTCCTGTTATAATAATTGAACCAGCGACACTTATGTAAATTAGTTTACAAACTTGTGTTTTGTGTTTCTGTTCTATCGATGGAAACTTGTTCCTGTGCTGTACCTGATTTGATATGTCACTTTTCAGTTTTCCTGTTATAATAATTGAACTGGCGACACGTATGTGAATTAAGACAAAGTTGTGCTTTGCATTTCTGTTCTTCTGATGGAAACTTCTTTCTGTGCCGTACAGTCTTGAGATAACACTTTTAGTTTTCCTGTATTCCTAATTGTGCAAGTGACACACATGTGATTCCATTTAAAAAGTAGGGCTTTGCTTTTCTGTTCTTCACTTTGAAACTTGTTCCTGTGCTGTACAGGGCGTTATATCACTTTTCAGTTTCCCTGTATTCCTAATCGTGCGAGTGGCACACATGTGATTTAGTTTACAATGTAGTGCTTTGCATTTCTGTTCTTTTGTTGGAAACTTGTTCCTGTTAGGAACAAGTTAGGGTTAGGTTTAGGTTTAGGGTTAGGGTTAGGGTTAGGGTTAGGTTAGGGTTAGGGTTAGGGTTAGGGTTTGGGTTAGGGTTATGTTTAGGGGCTTAGGGTTACAGTTATGGTTATATCTCTTTTCACTTTCCCTGTTATAATAATTGAACAGGCGACACGAATGTGAATTAGTTTACAAAGTTGTGCTTTTCATTTCTGTTCTTTAGATGAAAACTTGTTTCTTTGCCATACATTTCGATATATCGCTTTTCAGTTTTTGTTGTATTCCTAATTGAGCGAAGGACACATATGTGATTTAGTTTACAAAAGTAGTTCTTTGCGTTTCTTTTCTTCTGTTGGAAACTTGTGTCTGTGCTGTATAATGTGATGTATCACTTTTCAGTTTTCCTGTTATAATAATTGAGCAGGCGACACATATGTGAATTAGTTTACAATGTTGTGCTTTGTGTTTCTTTTTTTTCGATGGAATCTTGTTTCTGTGCCATACAGTGCGAGAGTAACACATTTCCGTTTTCCTGTATTCCTAATTGCAAGCGAGTGACACACATGTGATTCCGTTTAAAAGTAGTGCTTTGTTTTCTGTTCTTTCATTCGAAACTTGTTCTTGTGTTGTACAGTGCGTTATATCACTTTTCAGTTTTCCTGTATTTCTATTTGAGTGAGTGGCACACATGTGATTTAGTTTACAATGTAGTGCTTTGTGTTTATGTTCTTTCGTTGGATACTTGTTACTGATAGGAACAAGTTAGTGTTAGTGTTAGGGTTAGGTTAGGGTTAGGGTTAGGGTTAGGTTAGGGTTAGGGTTAGTGTTACGGTTAGGGTTAGGTGTTAGGGTTAGGGTTAGGGTTAGGTTTAGGGTTAGGTGCTCCGGGTTAGGGTTAGGGTTATACCACTTTTCAGTTTTCCTGTTATAATAATTGAACAGGCGACACGAATGTGAATTAGTTCACAAAGTTTTGCTTTGCGTTTCTGTTCTTTCGATGAAAACTGTTTCGTTGCAGTACACCTGGATATATCGCTTTTCAGTTTTCCTGTATTCCTAATTGAGCCAGTGACACACATGTGATTTTGTTTACAAAGTAGTGCTTTGCGTTTCTGTTCTTATTATGGAAACTTGTTTCTGAGCTGTACAGTTCGATATATCACTTTTCAGTTTTCCTGTTATAATAATTGCATGGGCAACACATATGTGAAATAGTTTACAAAGTTGTGGTTTGTGTTTTTGTTCTTTCGATGGAAACTTGTTTCTGTGCAATACAGTGCGAGATAACACTTTTCTATTTTCCTGTAATCCTAACTGTGCGAGCAACACACCTGTGATTCCGTTTAAAAGTAGTGCTTTGCTTTTATGTTCTTTGGTTTAAAACTTGTTCCTGTGCTGTACAGTGCGTTATATCACTTTTCAGTTTTCCTGTATTCCTAATAGAGCGAGTGGCACACATGTGATTTAGTTTACAAAGTAGTGCTTTGCGTTCATGTTCTTTCGTTGGAAACTTGTTAGAACAAGTTAGGGTTAGGGTTAGGTTTAGTTTTAGTGTTAGGGTTAGTGTAGGGTTAGGCATAAGATTAGGGTTAGGTTTAGGGTTAGGGGTCAGGGTTAGGGTTATGGTTAGGAGTTAGGCTTAAGGGCTTAGGGTAAGGTTAGGGTTATATCACTTTTCAGTTTTCCTGTTATAATAATTGAACAGGCGACACAAATGTGAATGAGATTACAAAGTTTTGCTTTGCGTTTTGGTTCTTTCGATGAAAACTTGTTTCTATGCCGTACATTTCGATATATCGCTTTTCAGTTTTCCTGTATTCCTAATTGATCGAGCGACACACATTTGATTTAGTTTACAAAGTAGTGCTTTGTGTTTCTGGGTGTTTCTTTCTGTGCAAACACTACTTTGCATTTCCCTAATGGCTAGTGAGGTTGAGCATTTCTTTAAGTGCTTCTCTGCCATTCGGTATTCCTCTTACAGAGAATTCTGTGTTTAGCTCTGTTCCCCATTTTTTATGTGGGTTACTTGGTTTGCTGCTTTTCAGTTTCTTTAGTTCTTTATATATACTTGATATGAGTCCTCTGTCAGATAAAGGGTTGGTGAAGATTCTTTCTCAATCTTTAGAAGATCACTTTGTTTTGATGACAGTGTCCTTTGTTTTGCAGAAGCTTTTCAGTTTCATGAGGTCCCATTTATTGATTATTGCTCTTAGAGCCTGTGCTGTTGGAGTTCTGCTAAGCAAGAGAGAGGACGCTAACTAAAATGTCTAATCATCATCCGGAAAGGCAAAGAGGATGGACATCAGAAGAAGAAGAAAACAGGAAACAACCTAGGAACCTACCACAGAGGGTCTCTGAAAGCCTCTGCCCTACAGACTATCAAAGCAGAAGCTAATTCTGATGGGCAACTGTTGGGCAGAGTGAATGGAATTTTATGTAAGAACTGGGAAAGAGCAAGAGCTGGAGAGGACAGGGTCTCCACAAGGAGAGCAACAGAACAAGAAAATTTGAACACAGGGAACTTCCCAGAGACTCATACACCAACCAAGGACTATTCATAGAGATAACCCAGAACCCCTGCACAGATGTAGCCCAGGGCAGTTCAGAGTCCAATTGGGTTACATAGTAATGAGAAGAGGGGCTGCCTCTGACATGAACTGACTGGCCTGCTCTTTAGTCACCTCCTCCCGAGGGGGAGCAAACTTACCAGGCCATAGTAGAGGACAATGCAGGCACTTTTAATGTGAACTGATGGAGTAAGATCAGAAAGGAGAGGAGAACCTCCCCTATCAGTGGACTTGGGGAGTGGCATGCATGCAGAGGGAGGAGGGAGGGTGGGATTGCGAGGGAGGAGGGGCTTATGGGGGGATGCAGATTGAATAAAGTGTAATTGATGAAAAGTTTAAAAAAAAGGGAAAAACTAATAATTTAGAACCTTAAATGACTTTCAAAAGTGGAGAAAACATGGAGTTAGTCAATTTACATGGAGCACGTCTGCCCCTGGGGCAATGGTCTCCTGAGCATACTCAGACCTCGGACACCACCACTGCTAGGTCTAGAACCAATGCAGGATGTTCCAACGAGGGGGTTAAGGCTTCTCATAATATTTCCTATAAGCCCACACCTGTTTGTTTACATCACCCATTTTTATTCATTATTAGCCAGATAGAGCCAAGTAATTGTAGTAATGATACTTGCTTTTTTGCCCAATGCTGTAATGCTAGTAAATTTACTAGTTGGTTACTCACATGCCTCGCTGGGTGTCTGTGCCCGTTGATGCCCTCACACTATGACTCTCTTCAGACAGAAAAGGGATCTTGGAATTACAGCTGCCATTGTTACTGCCATCTCATTGGCGGCTGTTGGAGCTACCACCACGGCATTAGCCATGAGTCATACTGGGCAGACTGCTCAGACCCTGAATAACCTTTTAGCCAAGGTAGCTCATGCCTTAGATGTACAAAAAGGAATTAATGCTCAACTAAAAGGAGGTTTGATGGTGTTCAGTCAGAGGTTTGACCTTGTGCAGGAGCAAATTGATACCCTATGGCAAATCGCTCAACTTGGCTGTCAATGAAAGTATGCTGGACTTTGTGTCACTAACATACAACATGAGACTTTTCCCTGTGCTGCAAATCTGTCTAAACAATTGTCAAGCTATATTTTAGGTAATTGGACTGGAGAATTCGATACTACGATGGACCAGCTGAGAGTGGCCATTGTCATGATAAATTCTACCAGAGTGGATGAAGGACTAGCCACAGGATTATCATCATGGATTGCTGCAGCCATGAATCATCTGAAGGAATGGGCAGGCATGGGAGCGTTAGCAGGCCTTCTGGTGTTGGTCACCTTGGTGTGCCTGTGGTATATATGCAAGATTAGAGTCTCACAACAGCGTAATGCAGCCATGACCATTCAGGCCTTTACAGCCATTGAAGCAGGACAGTCTCTCTCCAAGCATGGTTAGCTACCATAAAAAGCCAAGCAGCTCAGTGGTGGTTAGGCCCTGAGTTAGTCCTCAGCTCTAACAAGCCAAAATGTTAGCCAAAATGTTATGCTCAGGATGTAAGGCTAAAGCACTGCACTCAGGGTCAGCAGCCTTGGACCCAGAAGAGCATGTCTGATTACATGCGGTTTGATGCCCCAGGTCCCGCCTCTGAGAAAAAGGTATCGAATGGGTCTGATGCTCTTTGGGTGGATGACACCCTAAATGAACATCGTACAAAGTCCCAATTTATTTCTAATATCAGAGATCAGACCTCTACTCTTGCCTGATGCGTCCAAAGGGGGAACTGTAGAGAGAGCTAAATACCGCACCTGAAAGATGACTGGTTTCGCCTTCCACCTTCGATGGTGATTGCTCTCTGTCACAAACAACTCCACATTTAGCTAAGGCTGAGGATCTGGCTTGCTTCCATGTATGTGGACCTATCTGAATTGCCCACGTGGCATGCTGAGGTTGGCTACCCAGAGGCAATTTAAAGTTGGCTGGCCTTCCCAGGGTCAGATGATTGTTCAAGTTTCCTGAATAAACTGCATTGAAAAAAAGATAAAAGATAAAAAAAAAAAAAAAAACAAATCAGAAACACATCAAAAACATCAACCATCATGATCAACTAGGCTTCATCCCAGAAATTTAGGGATAATTCAATGTATAAATTTCCAATAAATATAAAACCATCCTATAACAGACTAAAATGCAAAAACACACATTGTCATCTAAAATTTTCTATGTAGCATATTATGAGTCTTCTAATAAGTTTCAGAAGATTTTAAAAATATTTTACTTAGTAAGGTTAAAATATTGACATTATTCACTGTCAAATTTTAATAAATGTGAATTAAGTGAATGAATAGAAACACAACCAATCAGAAGCATAGCTTTCCATTTTGGATGTTGATATCAAACACATAGATAATACTACTATGCTCTGACCCTCTTACAGTGAGCCATGGATACTCAATACTATAATTTCATACTTGGGTTATTACACAGGATGGTAAAGTTATATCCAACTTAGTTTCAGAATTTAATATTTGAGTACTTTAGATCACTGCCCAGTGTACTCATAATTACATGGCATTGTGACAATATATATATATATATATATATATATATATATATATATATATATATCATCACAAACATGTGTATCTATATTTCAGTAAATATATATATAAATGAAGTAAAATAATATTATTAGTGGAATATGAAAATATGTATTTCACCTACTCAGATTTTCATGATGATCTGCATGTATTAATAAATATTAACATGACAGAGTTAGGCTTTGAGAAAATTGTAGTGACAGCATATAAAAAATATATACGATAATGAGATAAGAATGCTAGAGGCAGGCTTCGGGAAAATTGTTTTCAATCTGACTTGTAAATTGGATTCATTTAAGGGATAAATTAGAATGAAATGTTAAAATGAGAACACTTCTCAAAAAAGTATTGAATGGTTGTAGCCAGTGACTGCATAAGGTAGATTAAGTTTTAAAAATATGAAACATTAAAAATATGAGTTATTTCCCTCAGAATGATCTTTTCTAGATCCCACCATTTGCCTGCAAATTTGATGATTTCCACCTTTTGATTGCTCAGTAGTATTCCATTGTATAAAAAATACCACAATTTCTATACCCATTCCTCCATTGATGGACATCTGGGTTGTTTTCAGGTTCTGGCTATTACAAATAAAGCTGCTATAAACATGGTTTAAAAAAAAAAAAAAAGAAAGAAAGAACAGAAGCATAAACACAACTGCAAAACTAATTCACATATGTGTTGCCCTTTCAG
>JAEOAE010003032.1:0-15774 GCA_036365155.1 Meriones psammophilus
AGTTCCTTTGATACGAAAGGCTGTTGCTGTTGCAGCGGCTGAAGAAAGAAGGTGTCGTAGCTGCAGCGGCAGCAGCAGAAAGAGGACCTTTTTCGATTAGGAAGCCTTCATTGCTGCTTGACATCTCAGATATTCTTTCTCTTTTTTTTTCTTTTCGCTTTCTTTTCCTTTCTCTCAACCTCTGTCACGGTCGTAGCAGAGGCGCTAGTCTTCTTCGCAGGCGCTGTCAAGTCTGGCAGCAGCTGGGCCGGCCAGCCACAGCAGCAGAGCAACAAAGAATAACAGAGGATATCTCTGCGTGGATATATCTCAAATTTTCTTCAAATCACCTTGCAGCGGCTGCGTCGGGGCACGCGCAGGAGCACCACCGCTACCGGCGCCTGCGGTGTACGTACACCAGCGGTCTGAGCAGCAGCGAAATTTTGGAAACCCTCAAGGATCCTTTCGACGGTAGAAAGCAGCATACTTCGTGCTGCAGCTGCTGGGTGCATTCAAGCTTTGCTGCCTACATAGGCGGCGTTCACCTCTCCTTCACTTTTCTTCTGCTTCTGTCACTGCATGTGCTTTCTTTTTGCATTTCAATTTCTTTTCTTTTCCTTTTTACGTCTTTTCGCCTTTTTCGTGTGTCTCTTCGCGTCTTCCTCATCTGCTGCTGCTCCCTGACGTCCTCGTTTCCTCTCATGTATATGCTCCTGCCACTACCCTGGACGCCCTCCTTCTTTGCCATCTTTAACGCTGCTGCTGCCGTTTTGATATCTGTTAGAGGCTGCGGCAGCAGCAATAAGTGAAGGCTTCAACAAAGCAGCAGCAGCAGCAGGGAAGGAAGAGAGACATCAAGGCCAGCGTTGACAAGACACCCGGCAGCAGCAGCAGCAGCATGGGCATATCTGCAGAAACAGCAGTAAAGGGCAGCAGACGGCCAACTCGAGCAAGCGGCGAGAGAGCTAGAGCAGAACAGCAAAAACAGTCGAAGAGACAGAAGCAGCGGAAGAGAGGCTGCAACCCAGCACCCCAGAGGATATATACTGACTTCTGGAAAAACAAGAAGCAGTAGCACGCCAGCAACAAGGCGAAAGAGAGAGAAAAGAAAGGCGGGAACAAAGGACTGCTGCTGCAGCTGCAGTTGTATTGGCGGCACCAGCAGTTTTCTCATTTTTGATGTGAAGCGACGGTGCAGCAACAGCAGCACACGCTGAACAATGAAGCGCTGCAGAAGAAAGAGAGAAGCAGCAAGACTGCACAGCATCTATGCGTGACAGCAGCTACTCGCTGATTCGCAGCTGGTGGGGCGTGTCTCCTCAATTCACTCTCTGCTCACGTATCCCTGTGGATATTATTGCCGCGCCCAAAGATGATAGACGTCCTCCGCTGCTTATAATCTCGACCTCGTTGAAACAGCAGCAGAAGCGGGAGCAAAGACATCCCTGCACCAGCAGCACTCCGTGATGAGCAACAGCAGCAGCTGATGGGGCAGCAGCAGCTGACAGGCAACGCAGCAGCAGCGGTTGACAGGGCGCAGCAGCAGCAGCAGTGACAGAGCAGCAGCAGCAGCGGTTGACAGGGCGCAGCAGCAGCAGTGACAGAAGAGCAGCAGCGGCAGTTGACAGAGCAGCGTGAAGAAAGGTGTTGCTAAAAGACGGGTAGGGAATGGGAGAAGAGTAGAAGAAGAAGAAGGACGAAGAAAGGCGACAGAAGAACAGGAACAGAAGAGAATTCAGCAGAACTTCAAAATGACTTCTCTTCTATTCTCCCAAGAAAAAATGGAGCAGCTGGCAGACCGGCTGTGAGCACGCTGGTGTCTGCCCGCAAGCAGGAAGGTCAAAAGAAGTGACAGAGAAGACGTAAGTGCTGAGACGCGACGATGCTGGCCTCTTCTTCTTTTCTTCTGCGATGAAGAAAGAAGAGAAGAAAAGTGCGACTTCTTTCTATATTATATGAGGCAGCAGCAGCAGAGAAGCCAATCGACAAGCGAAGGTAGTCCTGCAGCAGCATCAAAGTAGAAGATTTACCCTATCTTATATATATATATACAAGCACGACTTCGTTGCTGTCATCTCGTGAGAGCAGTTCTCTTTCTCTTTCCTGTATACGTTTCTTTTCATTCAGCAGACGTCCAGCCATCCCGTATCGGTTTATCCACATTCACCCATCTCTGTCCTATCTGCGGATGTATATATATAATCTATCTTACGATGCAGATAAGTATATGTATGTATTGCATGTTTGTTTCGGTGCTACACTCCTGCATTGTGTGTCTGTGTTGTTGCTGCGGTATTAGGGAGGTGATAACCGCTCTGCTGCTGCAGCAGCTCTGGGTGCATGCAGCAGCACTTCGAGCGTCAGCTGCTGCATACAGCGGCTGTTTTTACGTCCTCTATCAAACACAAGGTGGAAGAGTCCCTGCTTTAAACAGAGGCGTTCAAAGACCCCACAGCGAAAAAGAAGAGACACAGAGAGACGAAAAAGAGGAGAGAGAAGGCAGTTGCTACTGCCGTACGAGAAAGACGCATGCCACCTCTGCGGAAGAAGAAGGCCGTCGAAAATAGAAGTCACCATAGATACGCAAATCTGTTGTTGCTGGTGCAGCAATTGAAGGAGACTCTAGTGCAATACAGACACAACATAAGAAAGCAGCAGAGAAACATCAACCAGGGCATTCGTCAGAAGTTATAAACGTGCCGCCACAGGGGCTCAGCTGTTCATAGACGTGTATACATGTATAGTCATGTTGCTGCTGGAAATGTGCTACAGCTCAGCTACAGATAGCCGTATATATACGTATGGGGCTGTTGCTGCTGGATATGGTATGGACTCCTGCTGCTAGGGTGCGCTTCATGCTGCTGTCGTTGAAGCAGCATCTGCTTTGCTGTTGCTGCAGGTTGAACAAAGACACGCCGCTTGAGAGAATTTGAAGGAAGCAAAGCGAGCGACAAGAACTGGGGCTGCGCCACCACCGTCCCTCAGCGAGATTGCCCGCTGCTCCTTCAACTGGTCAGCGCAGCAACAGACTAACAGCAGCAGCAAGACTAACAGCAGCAGCAAGAATAACAGCAGCAGCAAGAATAACAGCAGCAGCAGGCATCACAGCAGCAGCAGCGGAAGAACAGCAACAGCAATAGCCGGAATGGCTACAGCAGCAACAGGAATGGCAGGAATAGCGGAAGCAGGGAAAGCAGCAGCAGTAGCAATGGCGACAGCAGGCATAGCAATGTCAGCAGGAATGGTAGCATACAGCAGGAGAGGTCAGAGGAGGGTCCGGTGCGGCAGCAATGGCAGTCAGAGCAGTGGGGAGGGGAGGGTGTGCAGGTTGAGACAGCAGCAGATGGAGAAGACAGCGGCAGCAGCAGCAGACGATGGCATAGAAGAGCAGGAGAAGCAACAGGAGGAAAGAAGCCACTATCATGTGATAATAAAATTCTTGCTGCTGCTGGTGCTGGTATCGCCAGTCTGCGGCTTCCTCTTCTTCATTGATGATGAGCTACTAATCTTTTGTTGCTGCCCTGAGCTGCTGTTTCTGCTATATGCTGTTGCCGCCCTATTTTGTTGCTGGTCTAAGCCGTTGCTGGCGTCAGCTGTTAATGCTGGACTGTGTTGCTTCATCACTGGCTCTGGCTTCAGATGTTGCTACTGTGTGTTGCTGTGCTGCTCTCACTTCAATTGTTGCTGCTGTTGGTTGCTGCACCTGCTGTTTTGATGGCAGTGATGCCCGGCTGGTGCTCAACCCCGCTGCTCTGGCTCTGTCACTGTGGGGCTGCCAAGTGCTGCTGCAGCTCTTTATCAGCTGATCCACCTCTGCTGCGAGTCGTGCTGCTTCGTTGATGTTCACGCTGTTGCTTGATGGAAGCTCACAATGCTGCTCCCAGTGCCCCCTCTTGGTGCCGCTGCATCCTGTTGCTGCTGGCCTCT
This sequence comes from Meriones psammophilus, assembly GCA_036365155.1. NCBI lineage: Eukaryota > Metazoa > Chordata > Mammalia > Rodentia > Muridae > Meriones > Meriones psammophilus. Next base: position 3,907 of record JAEOAE010003032.1, read on the forward strand.
GTTGCTGCTGCTGCTCCTCGCTGGTGCTGCTGCTGCTGATATTCCTGTCTGCTGCTGCTCTGCTCCTGTTGTTGGTGGGTCATGCGCGCTTGCTGCTGCCGTCATTCGAGACACTTCTGCTGCTGCTTCTGCGACGCTCATGTTGCGTATGGGGTTGCTGTTCTGCTGCTGCTGCTGTGACGCTCGTGTTGCGTGTGGGGTTTCTGTTCTGCTGCTGCAGCACGGATTATCAGCAGATAATGAAGTTTCTATGGAAGCCCTCGCGGAGCCATCCGAAGAAGTGGCGTCGCATCTTCCAAGGTACACTGCTGCTGCTGCTGCTATCTCTATCATCATGTTCTTCTCAGGGTAGCTCAGCTGTACAGTGGGATCGCATATGTGTCTCTGTGCTTGTGTCTTCTTCTATAGTGTCTCTTTCTCTACTCCCCCACAGATACATCTATGGTCAGCTAGCTGCAGATTTGTTGGAGTCCTGTATCACAGCAGATTCGCTTTCTTTTCCTCTTGTAGAAGCGTCGCTTACGCGAGGCAGTGTTATATTGCTGAAATGCGTTTGGCTAGCTGCATGTATATACTGACGTATCGCAGTATAAAGACCGACTGACAGTGCTCGTGCTAGAGGAGGTGGTGCTCTTCTTAACTCTGCAGTGAATTTCAGCGCTGCTGCTGCTGCTGCTATCTCGCTGCTGCTCCTGGTGTCGTGCTGCTGCTGCTGGTGGCGTGCTGCTGCTGCTATCTCGCGTCTGCTGCTGCTATCCCCTCTTGCTGCTACTGCTATCTCGTTGCTGCTGTTGTCTCGCTGGTGCTGCTCCCATCTATATATATATGCGGCAGCTGGTGCTGCCTCTCCTGCTGCTTCTGCGCTTCCGCAGCGTCTGCTGTGACGACTTTGTTTTCTGCTTCCCCATGTTCACTGCTGTCAATCGACTTGCTGTCGCTGCTGTTTGCTGCTGCTGCTGCTGCTGTGTGCTGCTGCTGTCGCTGCTGTTTGCTGCTGCTGCCGCTGCTGTTTTTCTGCTGCTGCTGCCGCTGTGTGCTGCTGCTGTCACTGCTGTTTGCTGCTGCTGTCGCTGCTGTTTGCTGCTGCTGCCGTTTAATGAGCGCTGACGCTGTTGGATTATTTAATGCGCAATGGCTGCGAAAGAATCGTTGCGGAGATACGTGAAAATCAATTCGCCTTGAGCGCTGCAGCAGTTCTCTTATACCGAAGAGGGAAGGGATAGGAGGCTCTCGGTAAGCGAGTGCTGCATCATGTATATGTGTTGCTCTTTCTCATAAATATGTTCTTTCAGTCGCTCGCTGCTGCTGCTGCTGCGCATGTAAAGCACGTTTCTTCGCTGCTGTTGCTGCTGCTGCGCCGTCGAGGCAGATTTTGCTGGTGCTGCTGCGCATGTGCTGACACTCTTGCTGCTGCTGCTGCTGCTGCGGCATCTGTGGTACGTCTGGCTGCTGCACGGTGTCTGCACACGTGGCATGTGATTTGAGTGCTGCTGCATGCGTGTGATGAGTCCTGCTGCTGCTGTTGCTGCAGTCGAAGGAAGGCGACGGTGTGCCTGCTGGCCTTGGATCCACAGTTGCTGAAGGAGGCTCATGAAGCGGCTCAGCGAAACCGCAACAAGTACCACCTGTCTTGACAGAGATGCTTCTTTTGAAGCAGAGAACATGTTGCAGCCAATCAAAATAAGTATGTCTACATATGTGTCCATCTATACGTTAAAGTATGTATACTTACGTATACGCACAGCACAAATATGTACGTATGTCGATTGTTGTTAGAGAATGACGCAGGTAGGAAGGGCTGCTCAGAGAGGAAAGGAGACGTATGGGGGATGCGAACTGGCCGTGTGAGGAAGAAGAAGAAGAATGCTCTGCGGCAGCAAGAAGTGAATTTTGACCTGCTTCCTGCTGCTTGATTTCTTTCTTTGCTGTCGTTTCCCGTGCTGCTGTTTGGTGCTGCTCAGCTCCCGAGCGTCCTGCTGCGACATGTGCGTTGTTTTCAAGGCGACTCCGTCTGTCGTCATGCTGTTGTTCTGCATCTGCTGGGGTTGCTGCTGGTATCACTGTGCAGCTCCTTTGGGTCTGCTGCTGCTGTTGTTGTTGTGGTGCTCCTTTGGAAGCTGCAGCTGCTGCGATTATCATTGAGCAAATGTCCCGAACCTTCTGCCGGTGTAGCTGTTGCTGCTTCTGCTGGGTAGTCGTTGTCCAGCTCCTTTGAGGCTGTTGCTGCTGCTGATGCTATGCTCGCTGTGCTGTTTGGGTCTGGTGTTGCTGCTCGTCACGTATAGTTGCTTTGAATGTGCTGCTGCTGCTGTTGTGGGTGTGGGGTGCGGCGATGTGCGTACCTGCTGTTGCATGCTGCAGTTTGTGGGGATAGGTGCTCACGGAGAGCGCACGGGGTGGTTCTTCCATTCTATTCAGATTTCGTCTTCCGCTGGAGACAGCAGCTTCTTGGCAGTACGAGAAGCAGTAAATCCAGCAGCAGTTACATGAGCAGGAGCACCAGCAGCAACACTGCTGGAGGAGGAGGAGGGAGGAGGGAGGACGTGGAGGAGCCGTCGTGGCGGGAAGGCGGCAGCAGCAGGCGGCAGCAGCAGAAGAGTCGGCCCCACAGCGGCAGCAACACGGGTCAACAACAAGCCAGCGCACTGCCCAGCCCTCCTGCAGCAGCCAGATCGAAGGAGACTCCTCATCACGCACAGCAGCAACAGGCAGGGCGAGTGAGCGGGCATGGGAACGCCAGCAGCAGCAGCGCAGCAGGTCCAGCAGCAACAGGATTAGCGAAGCGAAGAAGAAGAAGAAGAAGAAGTGGAAGAGTGTAGAGTCGCAGCAGACGCCGCAGCAGGAAGAAGTCTGGAGGAGGCTCCACCAGTGCTGCAGCAGCAGCTTTACCAGCCGGAAACCCGCAAGCTCAGACAGAAGTGAAGATGATGGCGGAAGCACCGACAGCTCGGGGAGACGACTCTGCGGTGTCTGACGCCACCGCAGAATTACTCACATGCACGCATCTGGAGTTTTCTGCTGCTCTGCCCACAGTGTCGCGACCCTCAGGGCAGAAAGATCACGACGCTCCTCGCTCAAAACAGCAGCTGCTGCTTCAGCAACAACGACGCACAGACGCATACAGCAAATACAACACGTCCGCCCACCATCTCCTTCTTGCGCTTCTCTCCAGTCACAGTCTTCTTCTCCGAGGTTGATGTCACCTTCCATGTGTGCACGTTTACTCTGTATGAACCTTACCACCACCTGCATGCGCATCTCCGCCGCTGAAAGGATACTGCCAGAGATATATTCTTTCTCCTCGACTTCTTCTGCTTCGTTTTCTTTGCAAGTGCATGTCGATATCTTCCTCTCTGCGACAGCAATAGGCATCTTCTTCGACGTAGTGCACCCTCCATCCAAAAGAAAGCGAAGCAAGCATTCAAACCTGTCTGGTGGTGCTGCCACGCAGATACGTCACTCTCGTGCATATATGTATATATATAGATATGTGTATATATATGTACAGGTATATATGTATATGTCATTTATATATATAGATATATATGAGCGTGTATGTGGACTTATAGGTGTTAAGTTCATATGCTGAGAGACAAAGCGAGGTTTGAAAAAGTTGTTTGTATAGGTACACATGCGAAGACGACATACAGAGACACAACAGAAGAAGGAGAAGCGTGCATGTTGTTTATTTGACAGCGGCGATGGAAGACGCTGTGGGTGCAACAGCTGCTCCGTTCCTGTCATAAGGACAAGTTCTTCTATCTTTATCAGCTGCTGTTCGTCTGCTGCTGTTCTTTTCATCCTGCTGCTGCTGGTTCTGAGGTGTCTGCTGTCCTGCGGCTTCTCCTACTCCTCAACTGCGTTCGTGCTGCACTGCTGCTGCTCTTGCTGCAGGACAACAGATCTCCCTTGGCCTTGATAAGGCCAGCGATGTGGAGCCATCATAGTAACGCTGCTGCTGTCTCTGGACTTCATGCGCTTTCTCCTCCTCCCCAGCACCTCTTGGAGTAGGTGGGACAGGGAAGAAGCAGCGGCGGTTTGCTCTCCAAAGGTGTGTTCATCTTTTTTATGTTGCTGGAACGACTCCTGCTGCTGTTATTGCCTTCCCGCTGCTGCGTGTAGATGTATCTCCTGCAGCTCGAAGTGTCAAGCTTCGTCTTGCTGTTGCTGCTGCTTCTCATCTTCCATTGGTGATGCTGCTGCGGTGGAGCCGCCTTCACCCTTCTGCTGCTGCTGCCATGATGTGCTGATAGGGTCTCCCCTCAGTCAAAACTCATTCGGCCTGTGTACTGCTGCTACTGATGGCTGCTGCTGCTACTGATGGCTGCTGGTGCTGCTGAAGGCTGCTGCTGCTGATGATGGCTGCTGATGATGACGGCTGCTGCTGCTGATGATGGCTGCTGCTGATGATGGCTGCTGCTGCTGCTACTAGCTGCTGCTGTTGCTATCAACTGCTGCTGCTGCTACCACTTGCTGCTATTGCTGTTTCCGTGTGATGTTTCTGTTGCTGCTTATCGGATATGTTGTTGGGGTTTGCTGCAGAGGTTGGATGGGGCTGATTCAGCAGCGGCGCCGAGCAAGCACAACAGCGGCGCCGATGCTGCTGTCGCACCAGAACAACGCTGGCAGCAGCGGTGCAACAGGAGGCAACAGCTGCTTGCTGCAGCACTCGCATCCCCCTCTGGCTGCTGTGAATTGCCGCTTCCCCGATAGCGTCTCTGCACCCGACCGGTTTGCTGCTGCCATGTCTCCTTTCTATGCGAGTCCAGCTGCTCCTCTCTGCTCTCCTACAAGCAGCAGCAGCAGTAGCATCTCCGCTGCCTGGCCCTCCCCGCTGCTCCAGCAGTCATAACGCAACCTGCTGCCCTTCCAACTACTAGTACATTCTTCCCGGTGCGTGTATGGTTTGAATGCTGCTGCATACTGCGCAGAGCAACACATTGCTACTATGTTGTGTTCCTCCTGCTCCCAGGGTCCTGCTGCCCCAGCTTGCCTTCTCCTGCTCTGGGGTGCCGCTTTGCCTTCTGGCAAATGCTTCTGGTCTTCGTTCTGCTGCTGCTGCAGCTTCTCTCTTGCTGCTGGTGGTAGTGGCGGTTCTCTTGCTGCTGCTGCTGCTGGTATCTTTACTGCTGCTGCTGCTGCTGCCCGATCTTCCTCCTCCGGCTGCTGCCGGTTATCCTGCTGCTGCTGCTGCTAGTCTTCCTCTTCCTGCTGCTGCTGGTCTTCCTCTTCTTCCTGCTGCTGCTGCGGTCTTCTTCTTAACGTCCTCCCGCTGCTGCTGTTTCCCTTCCTGTTGCTGCTGGTGCGTCGTCTCCCGGGGGTTTTGTGTATTTGTTCCAGCAATGCGGGAGAGACAACGCCTGCGCTTCACAGGAGGCGTGTGGGTCGCGTGTCTACTTCTGTGGGAAGTAGGCGTGGAGCTGGGGTATCTCACGTGTCTGGCTGCGCGCAACCTTCGGCGGCAGTCTCAGCAGCAGAACGACGCCGCAACAGGAAGAACATGCGGCAGCAGGCGGACGCAGAAGAATGTTGCAGCAGCAGGCGGCCACAGCTTCTGTTGGCGGTCTCTCTCAGGCACCGCGGACCACATCTGCTGCAGCAATACGTGAACAGAAAGACACCTCATGCTGCAGCAAACAACGTGTCTACTCGAGGACACTCCTTCCAAGGTTGATCTACGGAACGTCCCTTGACCAATATGCAAAGCGTGCATACCAATATATGTGTACATGTATATACATGCATGTATGTATATATATATATATATATTTGTATATGTATATTATGTGTATGTCTGTCTATATATGTATGTATGTATATGTATGTATATATATGTATGTGTTTGTATATATGTAGTATGAAATTACATATACCAATGTATGTATGTATACATATGTATATGTATGTATATGCCATGTGTGTACGTATTTATATGACTATATATGTATATGTATGTGTATGTATGTGTATATGTGTGTATGTATATGTAGATGCATATAGATGTATACACATGTATGCGTTGACGAATATATATGTACGTATAGATGTATACATATATATATATATATATATATATATATATGGGAGAACGACATGCGTCTTAGTTAGCTGGTAGCTTCTTTGGTGTCGTGGCCTGGTGAGATCGCTAGCACCACGACGTTTACGTTCCTTTCGTTGGAACAAATAAAGAAAGGCATGCAGCGATGTCTGCTGCTGCTGCTGCTGCTCTGTGCGATGTCGTTGCTTCAGACTCCCTTCGATATGCGTGCCCCAGTCCAGGTTCTGCCGCAGCAGCATGCAGCAACAGCAGCACAAGACAACAATCCTTTCGCTGCTCAGTGCAGCAGCGGGCATGTCAACGACAGAAACAGTTCAGCAGCAACATACAGCAGCCTGTTCCTCCCACAGCAGCGCTGCTGACTTTTCTCAAGACAGAGGGTGAGATCGTTTTTTCCTGCATCTTTCCCGCGGCTGCATCATTGCTAAATCCACGTCCATCCTCCTCTTGCTGCTGTCTTGCTGCTGCTGCTGTTGTCCTCCCTGCTGCTACAGTCCGCCTCCTGCTACTGTGCTGCTGCTGCCGTGTGCTGCTACTGCTGCTGCTGCGGACTTTTGTGCTTCTTCTGCTCACATGTCTCGATTGAGGAGTGGTTGCAGCTACTTCATGGGTCAGGCTGCTGTTGTTTTGTCGCTGACTGCGGCAGTTATGTACGTGCGGCTTCTTCTTTTTGCTCCCTCCTGCGAATGCTGGTGCTGCTGCTGCAATACGCCGTCTGCGATGCTGTTATTGTGCCGTTGCTCGTTCCCCTGCAGTGCTGTAGAGGCATGTACTTCTTCGCTGCGACTGTGCTGTTGCGTCGTTCTGTCGCTGCTGCTGCTGCTGCTGTTGTGTCACGGTTGAATGCTCTCGTCACCCTGCTGCTGCTTCTGCTGCTGCTCTCGTCCATGCTCCTTCTGCTGTTCTCCTGCGGCTGCTTCATTGGCAGATGTCTTTTCAGCAGAGATTTGCTGCAATGGCCCAGTTGAACCTTGGAGGCACTTTGGCGAAGGCTCCTTCCTCTTTTTCTTCTTCTGTTTCTTCCTTCAACCGCAACAGCAGCAGCAGCAGCAAGGCTTCTACACCCAGCAGCAGGAGGGACAGCAGCAGGAGATGGTGGTCGTGGAGTGCCCCTCATCGCAGCTGCCGCATGCAAATCCTGCTGCTGTCGGTGCTGCTTCAAATCCATTCACTGCTGTGGCAGGAGTTCAGTATGTCCCACATACACACCCGTCTCATATATATATATATATATATATACTCAGCGACTTTACCTATACACCGTCTCCTTTCTCTATACGATTATCTGCAGTCCTCTGCATAGAGGTCCCTCTCCTTTGTATATGTCCTGCCCCATCTATATCATTGTATAGAGATCCGTGTACTATATATCTGTAAATGCATCTCTTCTACGTATATATAGACGGACTCGTCTCCCTTATATATAGTGGACGCCCACTGACTCCACGTATTCCGATGTATCTCCATAGACCAGCAGCTTATTACTAATGTATATATGAAGAAGACGTTGACGCGTGTGTCTAGAGTCTTATCTGTCCCTCGCGCAGTGCTGCTGTTGTTTCTTCTTTTTATCACTGCAGCAGGGTCTCCTTACATGTGCATGCATCTGCAGTCTCGCCACCTTCGCATGTGAGGCCATCGTACCTGTCACTATTTATATACAGATGTATATAGAGATATATATATATATATATGTATATATATATATATATATGTATGTCTGTATATACATATTTTTATTTCTTTTTCTCCGTAAATATATGTTTGTCTTCAATCGACGATAGAGGCTGTGATTATATGCCTTTCAGGACACATTTCATGTGTATATGGAGTAATATGAAGAACCAGAGTTTGACAGGTGTGGATGCATGTTTGCAGGGTTCAGCAACCCACCCAGCAACGCGGTGTTCGTTGCCGATCACCAGCAGCCTTCGGGCGCGATGTACCGGAAGCAGGAGCAGCAGCACCAGGCGTTCGGTGGCTTCTAAATCATTTATTTGAATCCTTCAACACAGAGCATGAATAGCTTCTACACAGCAAGGGTGAACTACATATACATATATATATATATATTATCCTTAGTGAAGACAGGGTCTCTCGTAGATAGGCGGTATATGGAAGCGACAAACACCACTGAACTCTATATAGCACGGAGCAGCAGCAGCAGCAGGAGTCTCTCTGCGTCTCCAGTGAACGCTGCTGCTCGTCTACTGTAGGTGTCACATGGGGCTATCCCGCACAGGCAGAAATCGCTGCTCACTGTGAGACGAGCAGCAATAAATGAAAAAGGCTGCTACTTCTTTTGCGTTTCATTGGCGGTACATCACCGACCCTTGAGGAGAAGAAAAGGCAACGCGATACACTGCTGCTGCAAGTGACTATATCTCCTCTCTTTGGAAAGAAGCGCGTCCATGGACAGACGCTGGATTCTCTTCTAAAGGGGATGAAAATTTTTCTTTTCAAAAAATGTTCAGCACATGGAAAAGCTACAGTTTGTACTCTTCACAAGACCCACACACTACCATGGGGCTGCTGCTGTTTTGCTGCCGTTGCTGCTGCCTGCATGTGCCTTCTGTTGCGACTTTTCTCTTTCATACCCCTGCTGGAACAGGAGTTCAACGTTTTCCTTCAGCGCTGTACTCTGGGCAGTGTGCTGCTGGAGCTGCCTGAGCACCGGCTCTCTGGCTGCTGTTGCTGCATGCTGCTGTTCACAGAGACAGATGCAGCATACAAGTGGAGTCTGAAGTTATCTTTTTTATATGAAACACATTAGCATTACAACTGTAGGCCTTACGACCCACTGCAGATGATTCAGCAGCAGCAGCAGTTAGCGTAATAACCACCCAGCAGCACAGCAGCAGCCCCTCCAACAGCAGCAGCAGCGGTGCAGCAGCCAGTGCAGCGGCAGCAGTGCTTTGTAATAAGTGGAAGGGACATGTTTGTACCATCAGTGCCTTGTGAAGAGGGAGAAATCATGTCCCCCCCTCACGAGTGTTTACTTCACTTACATAGAAAAATATGCCTGAGCACTTCATGTACTCTCAACGTTACTATCTTACCCACTGCCGATACTGTCCGAGACCTACCTGCTGATGATCAAGCTGCTGCGCCATCTCTGCCACAGTACCCGCTTCCTGACGCTCCTGCAACTGCACTGCCCATTAGCTGCTGGTGTCGGTCTCTTGTTGCCATCGCGTGTGCACTGCTTCTCGTTTACGCGTGCTGCCATAGCTGCAGGGGTCTAGTCCTGCTGCGATAGGCTTCAAGGACTGCATGCTGGGTGCTGATGCCTCTGCATACGCCAGTACTGATGTGAACCCTACGTGCTGTTCTTGCTTCATGGCTGGTGGAACTAGTCAGTCTGCTCCAGTGCAGCACAGAAAGCACAGGATTAACGATATTCCTGCTGGTGTAGCTCCTATTAGCAATGTCAGCGAATATCATGCAGCAGGTACACACCTGCGGCTCCGAACTCTCTAGCGTCCTCATTTCCCTTGGCCGCTCATGTTGCTTCACCCACTGCTGTTCTGGAACTGTGCCTGCCGAGTCGTTGCTGGCCGGCTGCACCTGCTGCTTGACTCGCTACAGAGGCTTGCGAGGTTGTTACCAGTCCGCAGCTGTACAACACCGGAGCTGCTGCATCTCCCGCTAGCGACGCCAGGTGTGACTACTACCTGTATCTGTTGCAGATCTTACTGCTCGTGCAGTTCTGCAGGCGCTTGTTGCTAGTCTGCAGTTCTGTTACTGCTACCTCCCCACAGCCACGCGGATTCTATCAGTAGCACCATTGCTGCTCATGCCACTGCCCCTCATATACGATAGATACTGTAATACGTACTCCAACGGAAGTGTGAGTTAAATATAAGTCATACTCGATCTCCTGCTTCTTTGACAGTGCCACTACGCTCTTCGTTTGTACTCTCTGGGATCAGGCTCACTGATGGTGCATGCGTTCCTGCCCTTCATCGTTGATGTGCATGCGAGATGTTGCCGGTGCACCTACGCCTACAAGAGAGCTTCTTGCAGCCCCTCGGAAGAAGTGATACTAATGCTGCTGCCACTGCTCACCCTTCGAAGGAGATGCAGGCTTTGTATAATAATTCTGCTGTCCACCGTCTCTGGGTTGCGCGAGTAAGGTGCACTCGGGGCGTGTGCACCTGCACTCCTTGTTTGTGCGTGCGGAGACGTCACCAGTGGCCATTGCTGCCTGTGCAGGTGCGTCCTGGAAGTCCAATGTCACTTTGCCAGGTGTCTTTCATTGAGTCCCTTTTCGCTGCATGCGGTGGGTCGCCGAGAAGGCTACATACGTAAAGTATGGATAGAGAAACATATACTCCACCTCCACACTGGTAATGTGGGCTGTGGTGCTTACAGTTTGGGACATGTGCACGCGCTACTGATTCACTATTCAAATTCATTGCAGCCGTACCCAGCTGGTGAAGGGGCCTGTCTGGATCAACCAGTTCCGCTGCGTCTCGTAAAGTCCCTACTCTTGCTGCTAGCACAGCAAGTTTTGCTGGTATTCGCTCTGCATAGGTGCTCTTAGTAGAACAGTAGGTATTGCTGATGCTGGTTTGACAAATGAGATTCTACCACTGCCTGCTGTCGCTGATTGCAAGTGCCTGCACTGGTGGAGCCGAAAAGTAGCGTTGCCGAATACTCTGCTGCTGTAATGACGTACTGTTTCAGCAGCTTCCCTGCTGCAGAACTGCTTCTGTGGATGATGCTCCTGCTGCTGTTGTGACGCGCTGCTGCAGCAGCTTCCCTGCTGCACAAGTAAAGACTCTTCAGTAGCGGGAGACTGCTACTGCTGCCTTAGTGAAAGGTGTCGCTGCTAATTCAGCACAATCATTGTGGTATGGCGGTTATTTGCTGGAAATGAGGTGCATCTTGGAACGGCAAATCGATACACAGCTTCATTCCTGCCAAGAAAGCACTGTTCCATCGCTATACATCCAAAGCCACATGTAATCCGTGGACACGCACTAATGTTTGTTCGCATACGGTAACACGTGTATATACGAAGACATATATATAGGAAGTATAGGTTTACTACAAGGAGAGGCTTGGAATGGAGTTTCTGTGTGTGAGAAAGTAAATCAATAGTTACCACCCAGGCGAGCACGAAACTTCTTACCATGCTTATCCATACATATGCGCATATAGTGCTGCTGTATGTGAACAAGCGCCTGCACATACGCTGCAGTGCAGCAACAGCCATTCACATCACAGCAGTATGCCGAGATACCGCATAGAGAAAGTGATGCAGTCGCAGCACGGTGGAAGTTCAGTAGGGGCAGCAACGCACGCCACCGTGCCGAAGCAGGCGCTATTACTGCAGCAACAGTGACACTTCAAACGTGTATTCACAGTGGATGGCAACTACACGCAGCAGGCGTCGTCCAGCAGCAGATTGCAATCATTCGCAGCCATTCAAGGGAAGAGACATTATATAGAGAAAGATCTCTCAGTGATATACCAGCCATTGTTGCAGCCTCTCTCTACCTGGAGGTAGCAGCTGCACCAGCTGTAAGACGATACACAGTTGATCGCAGAGAAGGCCAGTATGACAGGAATGAAAGATAGATCGCTTTACTGCAAACAGCCACAGCAGATGGCAGGGCAAGAATATCTTCTGAACTGGCATGCAGGTATAGCGCTCATCTTTGCTGGAATGATAGAGCAGATCGTTTAGCCCTACTGTCCGCCTGCTGTTGCTATCTAACAAATTTGTATATGCTGTGTAAATCCTCTAGCACACTCTCTGCACTACTAGGATAGCAGCAGCAACAGCTGCAGTATCGTGGTTA